>JBCEWC010007022.1:0-22070 GCA_038996855.1 Solanum aculeatissimum | reverse complement strand
AATGATAAAATTAATATTTTTTCATTGTAGAATACTGATTAGTGGACAAACGTGCAACGCACGTTCCCAGAAACTAGGCCTTTAAATCTACAATAATAAATGGAGAGAATGAAAGATTTGACTAATAAATTTTTAGGCCTTTAAATCTACAATATATAAAATAAAAATAAGTTGAGTGGTAAATTTTGAGATATTTAAGTTTTTAAAATAAATAGTAAAAATTAATGGAGGGAATCGTAATTGACACTTTTTTAAATAGTAATAATAAACAAAAACATAGTGAAAATTATCAACAACAAAAAAAAAAAAATAGCATCCTTCGGCAAAGAGAAGTATCACATTATTTTTTAAATATCTAGATTTATATTATTATATAGATTTAAACTTATAATAAAGAATAGAAATTAAATTTTGAGATATTTAAATTTTTATAATAAAAAATAAAAATGAATGGAGAGAATAATAATTGACATTTTTAAATAATAGTAATAATATATAAAAAATATAGTGAAAGTTATCTAAAAAACAAACAGAGAGAGAGGAAAAGATAAATAGAATCCTTGACTAAAAAGGTGTCGACTACCCTTTTAAAATTATATAAAACTTGAATGAAACAACTCTTCTTTAAAATTATATTAGAAGACATTTTTGTTAATTTAAGTGTTTTTAAAAATGTGAGAGTAAATAAAAAATTCTTAACAAAGATGTCCTCTGGTATAATTTTAACAGAGGAGTTGTATAATTTGTGTACAATTATTTTGTTTCATCAAATTTTCAGAAAGGAAAAAAGTCATATTTAATTGTAATTTTCGAAAAGATTTATAGTTATTCTCGATTAGAAGTTTGACTTATTAGCCTCTAAATTTTTAGCATACATTTGTTCTAAATTTACGAAATTCACCCATTTTCACCAGGAGCGGCTCAAACATATTAGTGGCCTAAGGCGAAAATTGAATGGAGATCTTAAATTTTAAACAATTAATTAATATATTTTCTTACGAATTTTATTCTTTTATCTCTTTGAAATGCAGAATTGTTTAAAAATAATTATAATTGATTTCATTCAATAATTCTTTTGAATCGATCATATAATCACACTCTAGATGTACCAAACTTATTCTAATAATTCTTTCTTTTTATATGAAGTAAATAATCTTTATTGTTAATAATACTTACTTGGTAATTTTTTTAAAAAAATCTATAACCTATTATTACTAAAATAAAAATTGAGGTCCCTCAAATTTGGGGCCCTAAGGCGCTTGCCTTTTTTCTACCACTGTCGAGCCACCTTTGATTTTCGCTAACAGAGTCATTAAAAAACATAAAAGAAAATCCAAAGATGTTCTAAGATTTGCAACAGGTTTATTTTTGCCCTTTTTCACCAAAGGCCGATCGATTACTAGTTAGAAAGTGAATTATATATGTGTTAAAGTCAGTGTAATCAATTATGATCGATAGTTAATGCATGCATAAGTTATGAAGGATTTGTATATTATTTATGCAGGATAAAAGATAAAATAACTAATGCATGAGTAACTAAACTCTTTATAACTAATACTTTTATAACTCTAACCGATCACAAAACGACCCCTAAGGGCATTATTTTGAACCTCAAAGTACATTAAACCTCGTCTTATTTTCGCAAAGTAGAGGACCACAGGGCTGGTTCTATGCAATAAAAAACGAGGCACTTGCCTTGGGCTCCAAATTTGAGGAGCTTCATTTTTTTAAGCAATAATAAAATTATTATAAATATTTTAAAAATTAAATAAAAATTATATTTAGTTCAATACTACAATTTTTTTATAAAAAGAAATTACTTTTTTATTAAGTTTTGAATTCTGTTTTAAATCAAAATCAGACAAATAAATTGAATTAGGGAAACTATTATTTATAGAAAAAGTAAAAGATTTTCTCAGAAAAATAAAGATGCAATTTTGCATTTCAAATTTTTTTTTATGAAATATACGAATCAACTTTGCATCTCTTAAAAAACTAGTTCAATACACATGATTTGCACGTATGTGTCTCGTCAATTTTAAAGTTATATATAAATAGTACTTGTCATTAAATAAATACAATATTCGTGTAAATAAAATTAAATAAATATTACTAGTTTTATGTAATAGTTTTTGTTTTAAAATAAAACTACGGCTTTTATTAATTAAAGAAACATTTACAAAAACACATTGGGCCCAACCCCAATTTATAACTCAACAAAACAGATGACTTGGCCCAAATACGCCAAGCCCAACCCATATATCCTTTATATAACCTCCTAGAGTCTGTAGGGTTTTCTAAAGCCTTGTCTCTTTCTTTCCCTTTCAACCAAATCCTTCTTTTCCTCCAATGTTTCCGTCGTGGGAAAACCCCACCTTCTTCCAGATGTTGTTGTGGGTTTGTAACCTCAAAGCGCCATGCTCCGTCTTGTCTTCTTCCCTTATCAGCTATCAAAAGTAAGTGCATATTTCTTGTTGCTTCACACATCCAGTAGGTTTTATATCCTCCTTGACTCATTTCCCTTTTCTTGTTAGCTGCGTTCTCAAGTACCATAGGTTGAACTATCATGTTTTGCTCCTGGATCTCTATGTCTGTGTGGTCTACCCCACTTGATAAGTCCCTATCCTTCCTTTCCGTTCATCCATCTGCTGTCCAGTTAAGTACAAGCTCCTTTCTTTGTTCAGGTGGTGCCGAAGTGAAGTGCAGGGGTAGCTTTATTCCACCACTTCCCCTCAAGTGTCAATTTTTCTTCAGGTGCACCAATTCATTTTGCTGAGTCCTTTTTGTTGGCTGACTGTTCATAGGGTTAGATAGCTTTTGTGGTCTATAATGACCTTGTAAATGCTGTAAATTTGACAAACATTGGCTATCATCTCCCTATCCCCTCTCCTTTGCTAGTTGAAATTCTTAAGTACGGGCTCTAGAATTTGTCACTGTTAATTATCCTTCTGGCTTCTTTATCCATGTTGTAGAAATCTGAAAAAACTTTATTTCCTTAATCTATTGCTCTATTAGCTAGAAAGTCTGCTAATTGATTCCCTTCCCTGAGTATGTGTTGAAACACGTAAGTTCTTTGTTGCATACACTCATTAATTTCTTGCACCATTTCTGCTACTTTCCATGGCGTTTTCCAAACACCTGTTATTACTTTAAACAACAACATTGAGTTTGTTTGTATAATAACCTGTTTGTAATTGCCTTGCCTGTAATGCTTACAAGTTTCTAAGATGGTCTTGGCCTCTGCGACTGTATTTGATGTTTCCTTTATGACTTTACATTCAACATATATAATGTCTTCTCTGCAGTTTCTCAAACTAAAACCATATGAGCTCATACCTGAGTTTCCCCTTAAAGCCCCATCTGTATTGTATTTGACCTAGTCTTCTGGTGAGAATTCCCAATCTACCCTTGTGATCTTCAACCTGGGCTTGTACTCAGACAACTATGTTAGGATCCCTGGCCAATTATTTGCACACTGAAGTCCATGCCTTCTACTTTGAATCATCATCATCAAATTCCTTGTAACATTATGTAAGTGAGGAGGTTTGCCTTTCATGTTTCCTATTGTTTCTTCTCCTTCATAGTTCCCATATGATGAAACTTGGTAGTCCCTTAAAGTATGGCTTAATATCCTTTCTGACTTTTGCTCCCCACCATGGCATGAGAACTTCCCTTAAGGGTAGCCCATTTATCTTCAAACCTGTAAAAGAACAAAAATAGGACCAAGTCCTGTTAGCAATATAAAATTTCAGAAACACATGTGAGAGTGTTTCTTGGTCTGCATTATGCTCACAACACCAACATCTTGAAGGCCCTTGTACTCCCCACCTTCTCACTATGTCATCCACTGGTATCTTATGCTTCCATAATCTCCATAGCAGGAAAGCCATTTTAAAAGGCACTCCTTTTGTCCAAATACACCTGAATATTCTGTTTGTATTTTCCTTATGCCTTATATATTGCCATGTCGACTTAACTGAAAAGGAACCATTCGGGTCTAACATCAACATGGCTTGTCTTCCCTTTTTTCTACCTTTAGTGGCTGGATGTTAGTAATGATATGACAGACTATGTCCTGAGGGAGTATTTCATTCAACCGTTGCACTTCCCAGTCTTCTTGTACAGTCAAATTCTTTACTGTTGTGTGATCATCAATTCTCGAACTCTCCTCATAACACAGATTGTATAGATCTCCCAATCCTGTCCAATTATCATACCATACTTTTGCATTATCTCCTCTAACCTGTCATAGGATTTGATGTTCGATGAGATCCCTAGCCATTTACATTTTCTTCCACACTTGAGATCCTCCACATCCTTGCTTCCACATTGTTTCATTAGGAGTCTTCTTTTTACAATATTTATTCTTCATAAAACTACTCCACATAGACTTTTTTGTCCAAAAGTTCCACTAGAGTTTACAAAAGAGAGCATTTGAAATATCATGAATCAATCTAAAATCTAGTCCTCCCTCCATTTCAGGTATGCACAGATTACTCCACCTTGTCCAGTGTCTCCCCTTTCCACTGATACAATTACGCTAGAAAAATTGGGTCATCATCCTTTGTATATGGTTAAGTACACCTTTGAGGGGGGGGGGGGGGTTCATTACTGATAAACAGTGAATAGGGATGCTTTGCAGTACATGTTTAATCAAGACTGCCCTTCCCCCAAAATATAGTAATTTACCTTTCCATCCTTGCAGTTTTGAGCCAATCCTCTGGATTAATTGCTGAAAGTAAAGCTTTTGTTTCCTTCTGTAAAATATTGGACACCCCAAATAAGTAAAAGAAAACTCCTTCCTTATAATACCCAAGGCTACTTCTGGTACCACTGCTTCTCCTTGTTGTATACTATGATGGAGGTAGACTGCACTTTTATCTTTATTGACTTTCTGCCCCGATACTACCTCATACTTCCTTAGTGTTTTAGTTCCAATTGCATAGTTCTTAAGTCTGCCTTACATAGAATGATCATGTCATTTGCAAAGGCTAAATGGTTCAGCCTCGGGTTTCCCCTAGGCATACCAAAAGTTTTAAACTCCTTCTTGCTTAGTAGACCATTCAAAGCTCTTGAAATGACTTCAGCAGCAATAACAAATAATGTTGGTGATAAAGGATCTCCTTGCTTCAGTCCTCTGGATGATTTGAAAAATCCTTTAGGTTGCCCATTAATTAGAATAGAATACCAATTATTGCTTAACAACCTAAAGACCATGTCAATAAGTCTTTCCCCGAAACCAATCTTTCTCAAGACTTTCAGTAAATACATCCATTCTACTCTATCATATGCCTTCATCATATCCAACTTAATCACCAAATTTGGAACCTTTCCCCTCTTCCTGATTTCAGAGATAATTTCTTGGACCATTAAGACATTCTCCATGATACTTCTTCCTTTACAAATCCAGCTTTCTCTGGTGAAATAATCATTGGGAGAAGAGATTTAAGCCTCTCGTGAATAATTCTTGAAAATACCTTATTCATAAAGTTGCTTAAGGAAATAGGCCTAAGTTCCGAAAAGGTATTAACCACCAATTTTTTAGGTAGAAGCACAAGTTAGTATGTGTGATAAAACTTGGTAATTCCTCACCTCCAAAGAATTCTCTTACCATGTTATATATATCCCCTTTGATAATCTCTCATGCTTCTTGAAAAAAGGCTCATGTCATACCGTCTGGGCATGCCGCACTATTTCTGTTTAAGCCCATCACTACTTCCCTTACTTACTCTATTGTAGGTGTATTTACCTATTCTTCATTCATGTCTTTATTTAAGGTCCTTGATAGTTCATTCAACATGTTGTAGTCCTCACATTCTCCTTGCGTGGAGAACTGCTTTTTGTAGAACAGTTTCACAACTTTAGCTATATCTTCTTGTTGTTCCAACCAATCCCCTTCCTCATCTTGGATTCTTTTAACTTTCAACCTACCTCTTCTTCCTCTGACCATTGTATAAAGTAGCTTAGTATTTCTTTCCCCATCTTTAAACCCTTCCATACGCGCTTTCTGCCTCCAAAATTCCTCTTCTTTACTCAATTGCTGCATTAAGTCCGCTTGGGCTTTATAAAGCTTGGCTCTATTTTCCTCCATTGGATTGAGTTCAAATTGAGCTTCCCATACTTTGGTGACCTCTTCCAGAGTGATAATCTCCTAAAAGATATTGCCAAAAGTGTCCCTACTCCATTGTGTTAATGCTCTTTTTACTTTCTTCAGCTTATGGTGAAAAAGTATAAAAGGATTCCCTTCATAGTCCACTGCCCAGTTCCTTCTTACCACCTCTTTGAATGACTCCTCCTTAACCCAGAAATTCAGAAACCTAAATGGTTTCACTATATCCTCCTTTGTAGAGTCTGCATATAATAACAGTGGAGCATGATCTGACCCATTTCTTAATAAGTGCTCTACATCGAGAATTGGAAAGAGCTGTTGCATTCTATTATTACAAACCATCCTATCTAGTCTTTTAAAAATGCATTGCTCATCAGTTCTACCATTCCACCAGGTATATTTGTTATCTTTGAAACCCACATCTTCCAAACTACAAACATCTAGACAATGATTAAACTCCCTTGTTTCATTGTCTGTAACTGGTCTACCCCCTAGCTTTTCTTCTTCATTACTAATCACATTAAAGTCCCACCCATAAGCCACGGGGTATTAGTCTGTTCAGCCAAATCATGTAAAGATTCCCACAGAGTTAGCCTCTCCTCCGCCATGCATTTTGCATATACCAGGGACACACATAAATCAATATCATATCCCTGATTATACATGTGCAGTGTCAATAGTTGTTCCTCCTCTCTGATAATCTCCACATCTAGTATTTCATCTATAAAAGCCCTATCTTTCTATTTGAATTGAATACTGCCTGATTTAATCCTAGCGTCCTTTTGTATACCTCTATCTCCCTTTTGTCTTTAAATGGTTCCATTAATCTAATAAAATAAAATTGGTGCCTTTTATGAAGATTCAACAGCTTGGTAAACATTTTTTGAGTGTTTACTGACTTGATATTCCATATAAGGGCTTTCATAGATATTTAGGATTCTTCAGTATAGTTCTCTTTGACTGTCTTGATGCTGCCTGTATAACCATATTATCTCCTCCAGATTGTTTCTTTGGCTTATTGTATTTTTCTTTCAATTTCCCTGACTGCGTGGGTGATAAATCCCCTTGAGAAGTTATACTTGTTATGACCTGTGACATATCCACTTTGTCTGCATGTGTCTCATTGCTTCTTTCAATTGCTTCCAATTCCTCTTCTCCAGTAGGTGATTTTTCGACTTGCATGACCAATGGAGTTACCTCCTCATTATTCCCTTTATACACCACCAGAGCTCCCTCCATGTTACTCTCCTCTGTGATTTTAGTCTGCTTCTCTTTCTGTGGACTTGTATATTCTGTTACTTTATTTTCTTGAACCACCTTTTCCTTCTCCTCCCCTTTGTTTACTTCTTGTACTTGGTTACCTTTGTTGTGTTGGTCCCCAAATGCATTATTCATCCATTCCTTTATACTGATAGGAGGTTCCTTGTTAATCGTAAAAAAATAGCTTTTAAGGAAAAAAACTCAATTTAAAACTTAATTACTTTAAGGAAAATCAATTTTTTCGTAAAAAGGAAATAAGAGAGAGTCGTCACTTAATTTTTTAAAGAAATTAAGAAAACTTAAAATAATTTTAACTCTAACAGAAAAAAAATCCAAAAATTTCAAAAAAAATGGGTAAGGATTCTGTTACTATTTTAAGAAGGTGTTATCACTTAAAATAGCCGCTAACCCACGATTGACCGACGATTAAACTCATTTGACTAACGATTAAGAATTTTTTAAAACTTAAACATATTTCAAGCAAAAAATCTATTTGAAATAAAATAAAAAGGGAGTTCCAATAATTGCCTAATTTTAGAAAAATGACTTAAGATAAATAGTTTAAATTTCTAAACTATAGCCAAATAAAAATAATTTTAGCTTAAAAGACTTGAAAGAGAACATTTTATTTTTGGAGAAAATATGATGAATATTCTAAGTAACAAAAGACATAGTTTTATTTATTTATTTATTTATTTATTTTATTTTATTTTTAAAAAGCTTAACTTTACAAGCGACTTGAAATTTCAAAAGAAACATTTTGAAATGGAGTTTACTAAAGATTTGAAATTTTTGTCAAAACTAAGTAAATGCAATCGTTTAAAGAAATGATTAATATAAAATGTGCTTGTCATTTGGGGAATTTAATTAAGTTAAACTAAGCAAATAAATGTTAGTATTCAAATAAATACAAATATGCAAATAAAGTAATATAAAGGAAGAGAGTTAAAGAGTTTGGGCTTTTGACCCATTTCTATCAAAAGGTTGCTGCAATTTTTGGAGCTTTTTGCCCCTCTTCTGCTGCTCCCTTTTGCAATATTTGAGCTTGTGGCTCATTTAGCTACTGTATGCATCCACTGTATATTCATGTATACAGGCGTATACAAGCTTCCTTTGGCTTCCAAAAGGATCTGTATAGCACCTCCTTTAGCTTGTGTTCGCTTTTCAGCATCTAAGTCATCCGGAAAGAGAAGTTTGGGCCTTCATGGCCAAATAGAAATGCAAAAGAGAGAAGAGGAGTCCATTTAGGACTCCAAAACGATTCACATATCGCAAAACAAATGAAATATGTAAGTAATAACTCCAAATACTTAGTACGAAAGTATGTTAATATAGAGATACATAGGTGTGTTGGTGTTAGTATTTAAAGGATAGAGAAAATTAATGACAGTGATATATAAAGAAAAGATATAACAACTATAAAACACAAATAGATAAGAGACAAGAAGGAGTATATGTATTGATACAACTTTAATATGCTTGTATATGAGCTATAATGCATAAAAATACATTTCAAAACCAATTAAAACATCAATTAGGCAAAGACTTCATGCAACAAGAAATGAATCTCACTTAAACTATGATAAAAAAGGGGCTAAAAATACTTTGAAAATTGTGAATTAGCAAGCTGGAAATTTTAAGTAGAAATCAAACCAAAAGCTATCAAGTTTCACGCAAAACCCCCCCATAAACTGAAAGTTATGGAACTCACATGTGTTTACCAGAAACGTATGCGTAAAATAGCGTCACAAAAGTTCTATGCGGCAAGACTAACAACACGCAGCAACTATACTTAACACATTATTCATCTATCCTAAGCTTATTCTTCCTAGCTTCAAACATTAAGTTCTTCATAAATATCAACGATGAAGATCGTATACTGATTAAAAATTCTGACAATATCTAAGCATACACGAGGTTGAAATGGCTTAAAACACACAAGCTTTTTGACATGAATCCAAGAATGAACAACTAAGAGTTGGCTTAAGCCCTTCATTCACTGCCGAACAGAGATAAGTAATGAAAAATAGAGTTGTACGACCTAAATCAGCTCAAGAACACGCCAGGAAAGAAATGTACATGAAATAACAATGTCATTAGACCAAGAGTGCATTTTCAAGTATAAAAGCTTTCAACAGGGAAATAGGAACATTCTGAACCAAAAATCACCAGAGAAACATGCTCATAAACTCAATCTTCAGAACAAATATGCAATCTTTATTCAGAAGAAACACTCACAACTTAGTCACTATATGATAAAGAAATTCATACGACAAGCATTAAATTGAAAAGAATATATAAAATGACTACAACCTCATCCTGAGTACGAACCAGATTCAAATCAATGTGAATTTACAAGAACTCAAACAGGGAACTACCAGGATTCGTCCATACCCGAAAAGAAACCAACATAACCAGTAAGAGCGAGTTATTCAAAAGAAATTACAACAAGAATCAGACCCTTCGAACAAAGACTCACAAATAGAAAGATACTCCCTCCGTTCACAACCTATTAAGAAAACAATGATTAATGTAGCAAGATTACCATTTTACCCCTATTAATTAGGTAAATAAATTAGGGGTAGAATAGGCAAAAACAATTTATCTTATCTTGAAATCTAAAAATTGACAAGTAAAAATGAAAACCAAATTAGAAAATTTTTGACATCTAATTGTGAACGGAGACAAAAACTACCAATGAGAGAGGTTACAGCTAAACCAATATCGAAAATTGAAACAAATGATAGATGAAAGAATGTTAGAACAAAAATTGAAGTTTGGAATGCCTGAAACTTAGATTTCAGATTAGAACAAATAAGATTTTATCATACTAATCCAACTAACATGAATACGTTAGCATCACAGCAGTTTGAATAACAACAACCAAAAAATCATCAGAAATAAGAACATTGCAACCCAGTAACGCCATTCAGTTTACTGTCAGACTAAATAATGAGTATAACAGCCCTGGATCAAACAAGAATTTGAGAATAACACATGCTTAACAAAAAAAACTCAAAAAAGGACACACCATCGTTTGAAAAAGAAGATGAAAGAAGCGAATGAGAATTTTTCACAGGAATAGTAGAACAACATTGTCTTTAAATCATGCCGGATATGCCAAAAATAGCAGACTAGAACATTAAAATTTCATGCTAGACTAAAATTATGCAGTAAGCGATGGGATGGCTTGAGGGAATATAGGGCTGGATTAGGGGTCTGAAATGAATTGAACTGGGTTACAGAAGGGTCTAAAAAAAAGGATTAAATTAGAGGGAGAAAATACATTTAAAAA
The DNA here is from genome assembly GCA_038996855.1 of Solanum aculeatissimum. Lineage (NCBI taxonomy): Eukaryota > Viridiplantae > Streptophyta > Magnoliopsida > Solanales > Solanaceae > Solanum > Solanum aculeatissimum. The sequence continues at coordinate 11,406 of JBCEWC010007022.1, read as the reverse complement.
TTGACCAAATGAATTGCAAATTTAGCCAATTTAAGCTTAATCCGTAATCAAATTGAATTAAAATAGTGGATTTGATTAAAAATACGAATAACATGAACTTTATTAATCAATTAGCAAACTTCTTAATTTCAACAAAATAGAATAATCGACTCAATTGCGAATTAACTAATATAAAAATACGAACTAAAATTGAATTAAACTAATTAATAAATTTTAAAAATTAAATGAAAGGTGAAACCTTTTAATCTTAATCTTAAAAGTGATAAACAAAATGACAAAATTTGCTAGCAAAACTACAAAAATAAAAAAATAAAAAATTATATGAAAATTGCTTGAAAAATATCCTAAATTGGTGAAAACTGATTATTGTGAATTGCTTAAAATTGAAGAAGTTCAAAAATTAATTCATATCGTGGACTCCTTCTCTTCACTTTTATCGTCCCCCCATCTTCTTCCCTCAATTGATTGAATGGATTCTCGTCTTGATAATCCACCTCCCCTTCTATGCATTCAAATTTGACTCTTTTATATTTGTTCTTACTTTTGACCATCCACTCTTGTTTGCTCTGCTTATTAACCTTTCTTCCCCTATCCTCTCCTATATTTTTTTTGTTCTCAGTATTCTCCTTTATGTCCTCCTTTTTGTCTTCCCTTTCCTTCTTTGCATCATACAATTCTGGATGGACTGTCTAGCAGATACTCTCATCATGCCTTTGTAAACAACATTTTTTGTAATATTTTGGCATGTGATCATACTACACTTTGATCCATCTAAATTTGTTTTCTCCTGATACAACTTCTCCCGTAATTCCCTCTGGGGTAATTTGGCAGTCAAATCCACTTTTACCTTTACTTTTGCACAACTAGATCTAGATTGATTCTTTGTTGCCAGATCCACTGTCAGTGATTTTCCTACTGCTGCTGCAATTGAAAAAATAGCCTCCTTTGCGAAAAAATTGGGTGGTAAATCTGAAAACGAGGTCCACGCCACTCTAATCGTGGTCTCCACATCTGGTTCAAACCATGTATCCCATTTCAGCGTTCTCATCTACCAGTATCTCACCTTCGCCTATACATGGAATGTTGTGGTTGACAACAAATGCACATAGTCCTCCAGCGTTGATGGCCCGATTAAAATATGCCTTGTATCCAGAACCCCTATCGTGCATTCACTCTTAATATCGCATTGCCCTGGGATCTACTTTCGTAGTTCCTTAATGTCCGGCTTGCCATACAAATTTTTTTCAATAATTGTGTATTGTAAATTTTCTTTGACAATCAATGATCTCACTTCTGATGACTTCCATGTAATATTATTAGGTTCTCCATGAAGCATGACTACAGGATTTATTGGTACCAAGGGTACATTGATTTGAATAGTTTTAGGTTTAAGCAAACTAGCGTAGGTAATTGGTGTATGGTTCATAGGCTTTGGGTTGTGGGTGTCCAGTAGCAGTGTTGGAAAATCCTCCGGTGGGTGAAGCCCATCGGCGATGGCTGCGGCCATGAGAGCCGCCACTAGGTTTAGGGTTTTCCAAGAGAGGGTTTTTCTACCCTCAAGTTATTGTTATTGAGTTAATGAGTCTTATCATCTTATGTAATAGTTAAGTCTATCATGAAATAGAAAATATGAGAACAATTGCTTATAAATTATAAGTTATAAAATAGATATGTTAATAGTTTTTTAATAAATGAAGTAATACTTTAGAGTCGAATAGTTAGAAGTTAAATAATTAATTGATTAAAATTTAATTTAACAAAAAATTTCTAAATCAATATAAAAAGAGTAGTTTAATGTTTTCAACATAATTTTATTAAAATTTTTCTTTTTAAACTTATTATTTTAAATACTTTTATTAACAAAATATTTGATTGTCAAAATTTTAGTTAATTATTTAAGTAGAATAGTCCTCAATCAAAAGTGAATTCTAAATATAAATAAATTTTAATTCAAAAGTGAATCTTGAAACTAAATAAATAAAAGATTAAATAATAAATTAAGAAAAATAGTGAAAAAATAATTTTATCTAAAAAGAGTATTTTAATGAAAGACAAAAAAATCAAACGTCAAATGTTTTAGAAGAATAAACTTTAAATAAAAAATATATAGTTTATTATTGAGCCGCCTTGCGTAGTGCAGAAGACATTAGACCTGTACAATGCGTTTGCATAGCTTTCACCCTACTTATGGACGCCTTAATTCCATTTCCCAAAAGGTACACCCTTTGCATCCAAAAACACATGCTCAAATTTGATCTAAATCCGACAAGTTTACAAACACTACTAACTTTCCACTTCACAAAACTAAGGCAACATCACAAAGGTAGAGCTTAGAGTGACTTTGCACCTCCATTTTCTTGCACAGGGTTTACAGGAGCAAAGGAACCACTCTTCTTCCTTGAATGGCAAGTGAAGGTCTTCCCCATAAACTTTCCGGCTTTGCTTAGGCCACTTCCAACAGCTCCAAGGCCACTTCCTACCATCCCTGCACCCGCACCTAGCCCAGTTCCGACAACACCTACTCCTGCACCAAGGCCTGTGCCCACCATGCCAACGCCTGAACCGACGAGTGATGCTGCTCCATCAAGGGCATCCATAGTGCTACTGATGACACCTTCTGCCTTCAGCCTCTTTCTTTCTTCTAGGATCTTCTTCTCCGTCTCCAGAGCAGCTAACTGCTCTTCTTTGTTGAACTCATGATATAATACCTGCCCATTTCCGGACATCAATCAATAATGATGAAACATTAATAACACATCACTTAAAAAATGACCCTAGTCTTGTACCTTCACTGTGATAGTTCCTCTATCTTTCTTATCTTTGACTCTGAGCATATCAAGTTTTGGCAGTAACCTTAATTCGATTTCTTTCGGATTCTCCGCTACCAGCTCATTCAGAGGCAACTTTGTAACACCCATTCGCTGATCTTGTCCAACGTCTTTATCAAATACCTGTCCAAAATGATCATGGATGTGAACGAGGCTGAAGTACTTCATTAGTGGAATCGTAGAAATGAAAGGAATGTATAGAAATAGGACCTCTAGGATAAGAGATTGAGTCTCCTTGTCTTCTGCTATCAACTCAAACGTCTCGTCCCAAACCGGATTTAGGTTGTTGTTGATGGTTCTCGTCTTCAGCTTAAATAGTGGACGAATATATACAACTGCATATGGATCAGATTTTCCAATCATTTCATGATTCTTTAAGCTATTAGCCCTGACTACGCTCACTATAAGCTTGCCCTGTGGCTTAAGCTCCAAATCACTGCATGAAATACACAAACAACAGTCACATAAATATGAAATATAATAGACATTTTACAAGACAGACTTTACATTCCCATCCAAAAGACTACACTGATGGAATAGAGACAATTGTTAGAGGACTATAGTTGCTGGGTAGTCACCAGTTCGAAGGTTACATTGTTTTGTAACCTGTTTAAGTGTTTAAACTCAGTTAAACACTTAACCGAGTGTTTAATGGTGACAATTCAAGGATAACATTGTAACTTCGAAGGTAAAAATAGATTGTATCGAGAGTGGGGAACAAATGCAGATGTCTCTAGTTCATTAAATTGAAGTATCCAAGTTGCTGTGGACCAATGTTCAGCTCATTGCTCAATCATTTTACTACAGAAGTCATCATTTATTTCAAAATAATCAAATTCCACAGTCTGCAGTTTGAAAAATACTGACACTCAACTCCAAAACAATTTTTTAAGGTAAGCACAAATCAGGAGACTGGAATTGAACAATGTAATTGACGGTATATGCCCTACTTTGCAAATCAAAATACAGGTTTGCCCCTCAACTCGATTAACCACAACTTGAACAAAGTAGGATGCTGATACAGCTTATTAGCACTGAAAACATTGCAGAATAAAAATGCAACCACTCTCGCGCGCGCGCATGCAGAAATAATAACAGATTATTATCAATGACTAAAATACTTCAAAACTGAATTTACCTAGTATCCACAGCTACACCAATTGGAACGACAATTCTATGGGGCCATTCTAGCATATCTGCAACAATCGAGTTTACAGTGTCCTTTCAATGAGAAACGAACCAGTGTCAGTCTAAGGAGAAAATATTTGAGTAAGAAATGCCCAGCAAGAGAACAAGTTAACATTTACATCAATCATATCCGAAATTCCAGGAAGAGCTGTTAAACTACCACCAATAGCCTTCAAAGTATAATCAATTCTTGGCTTTGGCTGAAAGAACAAACACGGAGTCAGTTACATAATACATCAGAAATAAATCACAAGAACATAATTGGTGGCATGTTTTATGCTATGAAAACAAGAGAACCCGACAATTTTTTCATCATTCATTTTACGGAAAAAGTTGAATAATGCCCTTACACTATGCAAAATTCACCATATTTACCCCCTGTCAATAGCTTGGCTCAATAATATCCATGCCATTACTTTATTGAGCAAAAAATGCCCTTATTTCATACGAAATGCAACTAATGGAATATTTTGACCTACATACATAGTATAAGGGCGCATTTGGTCCAATTTAGTTCCTATCTACAAATATTTACGTAACAACATGATTGAATTGTAATGAATTTTGTCACCAATTTAAGGCATCACACAGAGCACATCCTGAGCAACTTTTAAGCAACTTAACCTTTCATTTTGTACTGTTTAAATAAGAATATCTAGGCACAGATACAATCACCATGATGTCATAAAATAAGAAAATTCACTACACTACTTCAACCACAAAGTATCTTTACATTCGATAAGATCACCAAATACCATAAAATTTAATCAAATCACAAATAAAATTATATAACATCATAACGACATAATTAAGCCCACCAATTACTTCAAACCAAAAATCATCTTTAAATTCCATCAATCCTGAACATGTAATTAATTTTTTTAAATTAAGGATGATTACAGACTGAAAGAATTTGTCTTGCAGACTTTAATAAGCTTTTCATTAGCGGGGAAGAATGTCATTTACATTTTAAGTTTTTTTGCTTTAATTAATGATTTTTTTTTTAATAAAGTAGGGACAACAATAACATTGCCAGCCACCTGTTCTTCCGTGAATCTCTCCTAATTTTGCGGGTTGATGGAATCTACGTCATGCACCAGTTTGTGGGATTTCATTGGGTTTTTGTTGTTGTATGGAATCTATGTCATTCAGCGATTTAATAGAATGTAAAGATATTTTGTGATTTGAATCAATGTAATGAATTTTCTTGTTTTATGACATTATGGTGGTTGTATTTTTACCTAGAATTTCTAATTTACATCATACAAAATGGTAAGTTACTTAAAAATGGCTTAGAATGTGCCATATGTGATGCCTGGAGTCGGTGAAAAAGTCCATTACAATTCAATCAAGTTGCTTCACAAATGCAACTTTACAAATAGTTGCATAATCATACTTAGGAACTAAAATGGACATAATGTGTCCTCAGACTATTAACGAAAAAAAATATAGTGAATTTCGCATAGTTTAATAGTTTTTTTTTTTAAAAAAAAAAATTAAAAAATTCTGTTATTTTAGGCCATCAGTTCTACCACTACACAAAAATGAGGTCCCATAGAATTGCATAAGAAAAAGGGAGAATTCTTTTACCACATAATATAGTATTCTAACCACTTCAAACATTTACAAGAAGCATCATTCTGAGTTTTACAGACAAAATAATATATAGTGTCCTAAATTTCAGATCTTAGCTGGTAGATGATGTGTTCACACAACATTGACTTTTACTATAAACTATCGACAAAGGTTTCCACATGCTTAACCCAAGGAGGTACTCAAGTCTCTCAATCAAAATGTTAATTTATCAACACATAATCTAATGAAACACCAAGAGCCAATACAACCAATATCAAGATGAATAACACCCTTTCCCGATCTCCCCCTCTTTTTCTTGGGGGGAGAAAGGAGGGAGAGAGACAAGTGTTAAGTATTACCAGGACCACAACTCAAAGGGACCTAAGACTAGAAGAAGCACATTCAGCAATAGAATTAGGCAATACCTCAGAGAGTAAAGCAACAACGACGGCAGAGATGCAAGGAATTTCTTCAGCTAGTTGGAAGATAACACGAACAATTGTGTAGACCTGAAGATCTTTTAACTGCAACCAATTTGTGAGGGTAAGTATAGCTCTCTCTTTCTCCATATAATTCACTAGTCAGAGGAAAATGGAGAGGCGAAAGATTTTTTTTCTTTTTTCTTAGAATCAGACGACAGGTGAAAGAGATTAGACACCTACCTGAATGGGTATAGAAGCAACCATTGCAGCTTGCACACCTAAAACGATATTGGGATCACCACCCCATCGAAGATCAACATCCATAGTAATTTGATCTTTTTTAAGTTTTTGAACCCGAATACCTGCATTTATCCCCCGAAAGAAGGTTAAAATGCTAAGTGAAATAATACAAACTAAGTAAAGAATCTAACACATGAAACTGAAACCAAATCATCAAATGACTTATCGCGGATGCAACAGTATAATTCCGAGAGATAAGCTCTATGTGGATTACTTTGTTTCCACTGACATGAAGCATGTCATATTAAATTATTTCCTAGGTCTTGTTCAAATGTATGCTACAAAGTTGGGCATCATAGATATAGAAAGGGGCTCACTCTTTCATTGTTTTCAACTCTCAATATTAGCAGAATCAACATCCAACCAAGTGCACAGGTTCACGTACCCCATTTTTAACCTATAGATTCATCGCTGGCCTAACTCAGTCCCCAAAGCTAGCTCAAGAAGTGAGAATTTCCCATGGGACAAGACCATATAAAGAGATCTAATCATCATCCCACCGATGTGGGACTCAATATTATCTACAAAAGTGAAGTCATCAGAAAACAATCATCTTATATATCTTAATAGCTTCCAGCATAAGATGATGTCTAACTGCACTTCTTTTGGAATCAAATCATCAGCATAAATAAACTGAAGAAGATTCAAAACTTCATAATGAAGATTCAGATGAATCATAAAGCTAGAAAACTGGACACAACCAGGATAAATGTAGCAGCAATGAACTCTAAAAGGCGAACTGACTTTTCTTTTTCCAAATGTAACCAGAGAAACTATATTGGGAATAATGCAACCAGGTCTACTGAGCAATAAACCAGAGTGATTTATTTAGCAACTAATTTAATGTACTTATTGTATTGTGAATTGATTGCAAAAACTAGGCTGGAAAAATTCTGAACTTGCGTTTCTGTTCAGATGAAGTCACCAAACTGTTATACAATTATCAAGCAATTCATATGCAGCACCAAAGTACATATTAATTAACAATGATGACATAATAATAGTATAAAAGCACTAGGGATGTGCTGATAAATAATAGGTACTCAAGTTCAAAGTATAATGATAAAGAAAATAACAGAATAATGAAACAGTTCAATTTTTTTGGTGATCGGTAATAACTAATAACGACTGATTTATGTTGCTACCTTCAATTTTAGGTGATACAGTTCCCAAGGACAATTTACTGAACTTCAATGAAGTAATTCCAGGAGGTCGATAGTCTTCTAAAAGAGGTTCAACAGATTCTCTTATTATAGCCTCGGCTGCCTGCATAGCCAACATTTAAGAGATAAGATTTATGACTTCATAACATGGCAATTGGAAAGGAGAAACCTCGTTCGGCCACACTAACGAAACTACAAATGTTACTGATCTAACTGAAAATTTTGGCATTGATACTAGTGTTTGCACAAGTAGAATGTGAACTTCATTGTCTAAATTATTCAGCTGAGCGACCGCCATATATGATGCAATAGAACGCAACTTCATTGCGTCGAGCAATACATTGAACTACATCCATAACCAAAATCCCTTCTCTCAAATATATAAAAAGAATCATCCATCTCCACTGTATACTTGACCAATCTTCCAGGCTTAATTTTAACTATGAGACACTTGCAAGCATTGAAGCCTTATAAAGGAATTTAACATGGCTTACTGAGAAGTCCATAGTACAAAATTCAGATGATAATAAAGTTACCAAAAATGACATGATTGTTCGAAATGAGAAGATTTTCAAAAAGGCAAGGATAGATGAGACGATGGGAATTCAACAGGTGAAACACATAATCAAAGAACGAGTTATGGGAATGAAGGAAAAGAAACGAAGGAATAGATGCATAAGTTTAATTCAAAGAATTTGTATTTAATGGAAGATGAGAGCTAATGTACACCACCAGTTTGTTGGTAACTAGGACAGAGATACTCTTTGCGATGTAACAATTTATTTGGTTGGTATGGCAATAGTTCACCTTTATTGCTAAAAAAAAAAAAAAGAAGACATGATTGCACAAGGCAAGAGCCAAAAGCTTACCTCAGCAACAAATGGCCAAAGTTTGCTCAATTGTTTGTTCAACCATTTGACCTGTAACGGAGACAGCATGAGACAAATATTCTTTTAAGAAAGTAATGTCTTATTGATGCGATGAGGAAAATACCCTGTTGACAAAGGTATACCAAAAAATAGAGAGCATACACAAAGATATGGTTCTCCACATAAGACACCTAATCATCTATGTCTACAGAGTTAAGTAAGAATAAACGTCAAGTCTAGTTAGTGGAACATATGCAACATTCACAATGTGCATTATGCTAGTTTATTTCCCTGGATTTCATAAGGAAACATGTAAAAACACCGGATGGTTCGTAGCTTCAAAGACTCAGTTGTCTTGTTCTGCTTTGTAATTTGTGACTAACCGTTGAAAGTGTAACAACCATCACCAACCCCCCAACACCCCTAAACAGAAAACAAAGGGAAAACGGCACATAGCTCTCTAACTAGTAAAACTTCTCTCCTCACATTGATCACCACTTTCCTTCTAATTCATCAAGTAACAGAAGCAGAATCCACTTCAATGAGCTCATCTTTAAAGCAACAAAACATCACTGGTGACAAGCACATAAAAAAGTTTCATTAAGCTCAGAGAATTGACCAAATACTTCTTAATAATCAAGCATAATCTACTGGCTTGAGTTGAATGAGAAAACATTCATCTAAATCTGTCAAAGATATTGATGAAATCATGAATCCGGTTCAAATATAGTAATATACATTAAGTTAGCCAACTAATTCTGCTAGTTCTTCCCATAACATTGAAACCATTTATTCATGCTAACATAAACTTCTTATCATAAAAATTCCATTCAAAAGTACATTGGCTATAGAAGGCTTTCTGTCAAAGTCAGCTTAGTGGATCAAGTATTCTATTGAAAGACTGAAAGAAATGTCACAACATGAGTTTTAAAGACTATATGAGGGTAAACAACAAACAATTGAATCCACCAACCTGTTCATAAACTGGGAACGATATCCATTCAGGAAAATAATCACCACACATTTTCTTTAAATCATCTCTGCTGAGGGAGCCCATTAGGTTAACCTCTACTGCCTGTCAAAGGAGAAAATATAATGAAAAGATGAGATGAATATCAGTCGTTCAGAAAGGAAAAGAAGCTGCACCACTTCTGAAATATAAATGATGCATCGCAACAAGAAGCATGATAAAGATTAAAGAGCACCATGTAAATATATTCACTAGTATCAAAACAACCAGTGATTAGTTCTTACTCTCGTAGCAAATTGAGGAGGAACTTCCATAAAGTAGAGAATGAAGCAGCAAAACTATCGCAGAGGCAGCAGAAGTATAACAGTTTTATATCTGCAATCCTTCCTAAATGCTTTATCTTCAAAGATAGTAATTTTGTTTGACCAATCAAAATACATACTCCCTCCACTTTTCAATTCATTTGTATGATTTTGACTTCGCATGGAGTTTGAGAAAGTAAAGAAGACTTTTGAATATTTTGGTCTTTAAACTAAAGATACGTAAAAATGTATCTTTTTTTTTAATCTTATGGCATTCAACATATCATGTGAAAAGTTAGAATTTAAAAAAATTGTAAAAAAAAAAAGAGACATTCTTTTTTAAACAGACTAAATAGAAAAGTACGATAAACAAATTGAAACTAAGCAAGTAAACAAATTGAAGCTTCGTGTGCAAATCAGAGACAGCTATCCATTTCACGTTGAGCAATTTTATAAAGCATTTCTCCTCCAACAACAAAGTTGGAATCGGCTTTATGAGACCTCTCATAACAATCCCATTAAATGCAACCTAAATTAGCCATAACAATGTTGAAACGAAACAAATTATTCAAATTATAAACAAGAATCAACAATGCTTCTTTAAAAAAAAAATGGGGATAGGGGAAGGCAATTACAAGGTGAAAAATCAAATCCTCACCAATAAAGTAAAAGTTCATGTAATCAACTGACTGAATTGTTAAGATTTCTGAGTTAAAAAAGCATTCTTTAAATAGAATGGGGATAGCAGAAGGGGATTACAAGGTAAATAATCTAATTACCAACAAGGTCATGGTGAAAATTTAGATAGCTAACGAAATGAGCTACTAAAATTCCTGAGTCAATAATGGATGATTAACTACTTCACCCACTTCACCCGTAATGATGTTCATCCCAAGAACACTACAACAGTAAGCACACCAAATTGACAAAAGAAAACTGATAATGATGATTCAAACATATCATAATGAATCAAAATCATACCTTGGAAATTCGTGTAGTACTTCGATAATTTGACATATATTTCCAAGCAGCAATTAAACCAACACCAAAGATCATCCCAACCAGAATCCCAGTAATCAACCCCATTTTATTTCTTTTATCACTGCAACAAAAGTTAACACAAAACCAACATGGATACTTGCAGCAAAATTCAAGAATCCATAAAAAAAAAAAGATTCCAACTATTTTATTCAGACGCAAAATTGTAAACTTTTTCACTTTTCTCTGGCTTTGCCTTATTTTCAGAAGTGGGTGTCAGCCAAAATGGTGATTCTACTCTTAGAAGAAAAGATTGAGTTTTTATTGGAGAAGATGTTACAGAGGAATTTTGTTTTTATTTTCTCTCTGCATTGAAGTCTCAGATATTGTCTGTCGGTTTCTATGTATGCAATTCAATTTTTTTTTTCTTTTTTTGAAGTTTACCTTCTTTGAGTTTTGTCTGACTGTTTCTATACACTTGTCATGTAGATATGTCTTCTCAATTTAGGAGTTATCGAACTCAAGGCTTATACTTCCCTCCCTAAAGAGGGAGTTTAAAATATGTTCAATAACAATTATATGTATATGTATATATATATATATATATATTAAAAAAATATTTTTTTGTAGAATAGGGAAAGGAGTTTAGATGAATTCTTTTAGTTCTATTTGGCTCCATGCCTAACTTTCTCCTTATTTAATAGTAGGGCAAATTCTAGAAATCTATACTTTACATGCATAATCTCAATATATACTAATTTTTTCTGAAATTACTAAAAATTCCTTATTTTTTAAGAAACGTCGATACATA
>JBCEWC010007021.1:0-22070 GCA_038996855.1 Solanum aculeatissimum | reverse complement strand
TTGATCCTATTGATGACAAAATTGATTTTCTTGCAAAATCGATTTGTGTCCATCTAGTGTTGACACTTATATATTTTTTTTATCATAATGAGTTTGAACTTGAATATAATGTAGAACTTAAACTTTAGTATAATTTGTTAAGCTGAACTTTAAATAGTAGTTTTTAACTAGAACTTAGATTTAATTTAGAACTTAAACTTTGAGATTTTAGAACTTGATCTTTAAGTTGTGAATTTTTAATTAGATATAATTTAAAATTTGAACTTTTGGATTTTTTAAGTTGAACTTTAGTAGCTTTTAACGTGAACTTGGATTTAATTTGGAACTTGAATCTTTTATTAAGTTGTGAACTTAGAAGTTGAATGTAATATAAAATTTAATTAAGTTTGAACTTTAGGATTTTTTATTTAAGTGAAACTTAGATTTAATTTCATTAGAACTTGAATTTAGGATTTTAGAAATTTATTTGTGAACTTTGAACTTGAATATAATGTAGAACTTAAACTTTAGTATAATTTGTTAAGTTGAACTTTAAATAGTAGTTTTTAAGTAGAACTTAGATTTAATTTAGAACTTGAACTTTAAGTTGTGAATTTTGATTAGATATAATTTAAAGTTTGAACTTTTAGATTTTTTAAGTTGAACTTTAGTAGTTTTTCAACTTGAATGTAACTTATATTTAATTTGGAACTTGAATCTTTTATTAAGTTGTGAACTTAGAAGTTGAATGTAATATAAAATTTGAACTTTAATTAGGATTCTTTAAGTTTGAATTTTAGGATTTTTTATTATAGTGGAACTTAGATTTAATTTCATTAAAACTTGAATTTAGGATTTTAGAAATTTATTTGTGAACTTTGAACTTGAATATAATGTAGAACTTAAACTTTAGTATAACTTGTTAAGTTGAACTTTAAATAGTAGTTTTTAAGTAGAACTTAGATTTAATTTAAAACTTGAACTTTAAGTTGTGAATTTTGATTAGATATAATTTAAAGTTTGAACTTTTGGATTTTTTAAGTTGAACTTTAGTAGTTTTTCAACTTGAACATAACTTAGATTTAATTTGGAACTTGAATAGAATTTGAACTTTGAGATTTTAGAATTTTAAATAGTGAACTTAATTAGGATTTCTTAACTTTAACTAGAAATTGTTGATACTTTAAGAAATTTCGTAAGTTACACTTTATGATTATTTTTAACATAAGAATATAATTTAGAACTTCAAGTTTAGGATACTTAAGAACATATTTGAACTAATTAATTAAGGTTGTGAATTTTTTGTAGATGGATCACCGTTTGTGGATGTATGATATGTATTATGAAAATGGTGGTGGGTTGAAATCTACATTTTTTGACGTTATTGGAAGTTTCATTGATCATGCAATGACACTCGATCTTTTTAAGAGAAATCAATTGGTTAGGTGTCCTTGCAGTGCATGAAATGTTTTAGTCCAGATGAAGTTATGGTGCATTTGTATCGCAATGGATTTAAACCTAGATATTTTGTATGGGTGGACTGTGGAGAAATAGATGGACTGGATGATGTATTTTATAATTCGATTTTTGTGGATGAATATAATATGCTTGTACCACATGGTCAAATTAGATTTGAACATGATAGGAATCAACATGACACGTTTGAGCATGATAAGATTCATGAAATGATTAATGATGCTTTCAGAGTTCAAGGGGGGTTGGAACCTGAATAATTTTTAATGAAGCTCCTAATGAAGAAACAAGACGCTTTTACGAAGAATTAAAAAAGGCTAGTCAACCATTATGTGAGGAGAGTCCGTATTCTGCTTTGTCTGTTGTTGTTAGATTAATGAATATTAAATCAGATTGGAATGTTCCTAATGCGGCTATGGACTCAATGGTTGATCTTTTAGGTGAGTTGGTTAATCCTGAGTTTAACATATCCAAAAACTTCTATGAGAATAATTCAACAATATGAGCAACTCAAGGAACAAGTGTTCAACCTAGCCCATCGGCCTACACCCTCTCCTGATGAATCTGATGAGAGTTTTGAGGATTTTGTAGAAAATAGTCCCTAGTTCCCTTCTATTTGAGTTTTGGACAATTTAGAATTTTTGTTAAACTTTAAAACAATTTACAATTATGTAAATTATGAATTTCTTTGTTTTTAATGTTTAATTATGCTTATTGTTACGTATTTTGTGTGTTTTAGTTGTTGTTTATTGTCTAGTATTGAATTGTATTAATATTAATTGAATGTAAATTTTAATGCACGTGGCAGGTTTCTGCAGTCAAAAAAGTTGCAAAAAAAGCTACGGACAGATGTGCAGTTTCTGCTGTCAAAAAAGTTGTAGAAAAAGCGACGGACAGAGTCCCTTTGTCCGTCGCTTTTTTGCAATATTTTTAGAAATATTTCCCAGAAAAGCGATGGACGGGGTCACTTAGTCCGTTGATTATTTGAATTTTTTTAAAAAGAAATTCTTTTTTTAAATATTTGCAACGTTGTTCGTCGCAAATATTAAATAATTAAAAAAATAAAAAAAATGATGTCACACATCGCTTTTTAATGATTTTTTAAAAAAATATTGCGACGTTGTCCATCGTTTTTTTGCGACGCAATCCGTCTCTTTTGGAAAAGCAATGAGCAAAAAAGTGATGGAAGTGACTGCATCATATTTTCGTCGCTTTCGACGAAAAAAGCAACGCAATCCATCACTTTTTTCTATCCTTTTTGACAGTTTTTTAGTAGTGGCCTCGTTTTGATTCCACTTGTTAGGGCCGACAAGCACTAACAACTAACTCATGTTCTGATATCACTTGTTATGACCGACAGAAATCAGGTGTAATGCGGAAGCTAGCAAAGCAACCTCGAAAGACCATGACTATGAAGATAAGCTAGAAACATACCATAAAGAGATACAATAATTAACATGGTTCGATCAACCAACCTTCATACACAAGAGGAGATGAACAATTCATTATATAAAATAGAGTACACAATATCAAGAGAAATAACTTTACCAATTCACTCGGAATACAAAGAGATTCACACAAGTGTTACTCACCATTTCTCTCCCTACACAAAACTCTCAAGTCTTCATGGCTACATTGTGAATGCTACCAAGTTAGAAGGAATGAACCTCTATTTATAGAGTAATAAACTTTTTCCTACTAGAAAAAAAATTTGTCAAATATGGAGAATTTCTATGTTCTTTTCCTAAAAGGAAAATTCAATTATGATAAAAAAAAATTCAGGACAAAAATTCAACATATATTTCTGACAAAAAAGTATGCCTTTGTGTAGAAACATCACAAAAACAAGGGGAAGAAAAGAGGTTTCATATATACTCATAATATTGCTTTACTAAAACCAAATTTTATATTGACAAAGTTGTTGTAGGATGGATAAAACTCATACATCATTGACTAGGGATTTCTGTTTCAAGTCGAGATATAAAATGCACCCTATAGATGTCTCCTTAAATGAGCCTTATTATATGGTAAAAATTCAGATTAATCAAAACTTCATGTGAATTCCAAAATAAATTAGTGAAAAAGTCGTGTGCGGTAATTTGAACTTGAACCCGAAAAACGATCAAAGTAAAAGGAAGAATTAACAATTTGGAGGTGATAAATTCCCAACAAACAAAAATCATCAAACTTTGAATGAAAAAGAAATGATCAACAAACCAAAACTTGAAAATTGGAACAAAAATAATCAAAATTGGATAATCCTAAGAACCCTTCAATTGTTTAACCCTGTACACCAAATTCTTCAATTAAAATAGCTACAACACTAACAAAAAAAATTTACAAAATGTTATAATTAATTAATTTAATTATATATTTTATCCTCACAAAAAAAATACTCAATTCAAATTCACTTTTCCCATCTGGGCTCAACATATATAAGATTTCTGAGTTCGTTGATCCCACCAGTCTTTCAAAATGTGCCCTCATATATGTCATCTCGTCATCCACGACGTGTCCTTTCGCATCAAATTTTGGGATACTGCCTTAAGCACCTCCATAGTTTGCATGGCTGGGATGAGGTGATATACACATACAAGATATGTATGCTAAACTAATTATTTTTAAGTTTAATTGTTGTAAGACTATATATTATACAATATGATGTTAATTAATATTTAAAATTCTTGTTATGATGATATTGTTAAAGCAAATACATACACCCCTAAAATCCAATTTTCCCATTAATTAGAAGACACTGATTTGAAAAACTCCTAAATTAAGTACACTATTCAATAATAATAAGGAAGGCAAAACAAATTAGAGTTTTACAAGGAAAGGAATAGTTAAAAGGTAATACATACATCCCTAAAATCCAATTCTTCCATTAATTAGAAGACGCCTAGTTTGAAAAGCTCCAAACTTAAGTACTATGCACTAATATATTAGAGTTCCCTTCTTTCACACATATACCATAAAGACAAGAAAGTCGTCAAATACGTCGTATTATGATTCAATAAGAAGGTACACTAGATTCTGAATTTTTACTTAAGGTATAGATAAATCATGGAAAGAGATTACAAGTAGCATCACTAGTAATACTTGGGTCATAAAAAGTGTTGTTTATATTGATGGAGTTATCTATTTGTACATTAAAGATGGAATAGACACATTCATATTAGCATTTGATGTTAAAACTGAAAAATTCAGAATTGTAACATTGTGGGATACTTCAAATTACAGTGCTGCAGATTGGTATCACCTAACAGAAGTGAATGGCAAATTAGCAGTACTTTATTTATATACAGAGGACGTGTTTTTGTGGATTTTAGGGAATGAGACTCGAAAAGAAGAATGGAAGAAACATATCATTCGAATTCCCCAACGATTGAAAGGTTTTTTTTTTTTTGGTGTTCTTTTTCTTATTATTAATCAGTCACAAGAATTATATGCTTGTTTGTTTCTGGTGTACTATATAATATCTGACAAAAGAGTATGCCTTTGAGTAACACCACATAAACAAGAAAAAGAAAAGGTTTGATATATACTCATCGCTAAACTAAAACCAAAATCTACATCCATAAAAGTTACGATAGGATGGATAAGATTCATTCATCTTTGACTGGTGATTTTTGGTTCGAGTCACGATAGAAAAAGAAATCCTATTAGGGGCACTTTCCCTTAATGAACTTTATACAGCATATATTAAAATCAATCGTATATGAATTCCCAAATAAATTTACCTTTTCAACTTGCAGCTGCAAGTACAAACCTTGAATTTAGTGTGCATGAAATTTGGAACAAAAATAATCTAAATTGGATAATTTGGAGGTGATAAATTCCCAACAAACAAAAATCATCAAACTTTGAATGAAAAAGTAATCATCAACAAACCAAAACTTGAAAATTGGAACAAAAATAATCTAAATTGGATAATCCTAAGAACCTTTCAATGTTTTAACCCTATACACCAAATTCTTCAATTAATAAATCTACAACACTAACAAAAAATTTTACAAAATGTTATATTAATTTAATAATAGATTCATATCCTCACAAAGAAAATACTCAATTCAGGTTCACTTTTCCCATTTGGACTCAACATATATAAAGTTTCTGAGTCCCTTGATCCCACCACTCTTTCAAAATGTGCCCTCATATATGCCATCTCATCGTCTACGATGTGTCCTTCCACATCAGATTTTGGGGGCAGGACACCTGCCCCCATCGACACCGCCTTAAGTACCTCCATAAGATGGAGATCTTCCTCGGTGGCATCTCTCTTTGTACAATAGCCACTTTTTTTCCCATTTACAAACATAGTCCAACATGGTTCATCTAGAAGCTTTATTTTCTCCTTATTACTATTATCATCGGGTCTTTTTTCGCATTCCAACGCGATTCGCACCATTCCAAGGCTCATTTCTTTTTGCAACGTGTTAGTTTGCATGGCTAGGTCGATAACAAGAGTAGGCAAAGTTCCTGGATTTTCCTGAATGGAAAGGCTAACACGGCCTTTTCGGTACCCAAACAATGTGCCCGATACACCGACTTTGGTTTCAGGTAAATGGCCACCGGGGAGAGAAGGGAGCTTACATACGGGCGTAATGATAGGGAAGGACCGGATCACATTGCGGAAGGCTCTAAAGATTTTTACGGGACGTTTTTTATCATTTTTCAAGGAAGGCTTAGCGAGGGATAAAGGAGTTGTAGGTGGAGTTGGTGGCGATGGTGGTGATAGTTTTGATTTTGGCTCTTCCATTGCTGGTTAATTAATCCACCTTTTTTATTAAATTAAGGTCGGAGATTTTGGACCAGCAATGGAAGAATTGCCATTAAAGATAGATAATTAGAGTTGTTTGAATTGATATTATTAGGTAAATTATATAGAGGAAGAAAATGAGATAGATATAATTTGTGTATCAATGAATATGATGTATTGAAAATGATATTTGGGTTGAGTTTACTTTTCCATCATCCATGGTATTCGGATGCATGAATTTGTGGAGTTGAATAAAGTAATAATGATTACACATTTTTTATTGGATTTTAAAAAAAAAAATTATCCTTTTTTCAAGATTTTTAAACTCGGACTCATGGTCTCTCCGGGTGGATATAAAAAAAGAATAGGTAAAAAAAAAAATCAGAAATAGCGTACCAAAACGGCTCATAATATATAGTCAAAAAAGTTTAGTACCTAATATTTTATTGGATTTGTAGATATAAAAACAAGTGAAATTTTCATAAATAGTTTAGTCCTAAAATTTAATGGATCAAAATAGATATAATTTAGGTAATTACATTTCATAACTATAATTATAGCAGTTGTGTGCATATCCATCTGTATAATTAGTTGTAAATATACAAACAAGATAAGTTGATACAAATTTTGTATTTATATATTTAGGAATTTTTCAGAACTTATACAAATCAAATGTATCAACATAATAATTATATACAAGTTAAGGTAAGCATATACAAAATCTGAATTTATACAATTTAGAAATTTTGAATTTATACAAATAAGTTCTGAATTTATACAGCTGGGAGCTTAATTATACAAAGTTTGAACGTGGTCCTCAGGAACTCGGCCGAAACATTAGTGGCAAGTGATATAAAATTATTTAAAACTATAGTTATGATAAATAATTAAGTAATATATGTTTGCTTAGTTGCTAATTTTTTCTAAAACGAAATTATAGACAGATACAAGATGAGAAAATAAAGAAGATCAAATCTTAATGCGAAATCAAAACTCCTTGAAGCAAAGATAAAAATAATAGAATTTCCAGATTTGAATAGCTTCACAATAACGATTATTTTTGTGAAAAAAAAGGCTTTCTTGAATCATAACGGGAAAAATAGTAGAACAAGCACACATAATAGCTAAGCCTGTTAAGTGGGTCAGGTCGGGTTAGACCGGCCCACTAATCCATTTGCCCATCGGACTGGGCCGATTTCTCCAATACTGGGTCAGGCCAATCCGAGCTAAACAATAATGTATAAATTACATAATCCCGTAGTGTTAAGAGCAAATTTCAATTTATTCCGACTTTTTTCATATTTACAAAAATCTCTAAAAAAACACGAATACATATGTTACTTGGGTGATACACATTGATGACTTTAATGTTGTTGCGTCAAATAAGAAAAAAATAATGAAAGATTTATTTAGAATCCCATAATTAATGGGTTGTCTTATTTTACTAGGCTAATCAAGCCCTTCCAAATCGTAACAGATTCAAATTTAAAAAAACTTTAAGCCTATCATCCAGTAGACGAATCAATATTAATTCAAAATTTTAGAAATTTAGGAGAAGATGCATTATGAATATCTCGATTTACCCATCCTAGATCTGGTTTGGATGATTCTACAATAATATGATACACTGTAATGAATCACCATATTGAACTATTCCAAAACTAACTAGTTATGGAATAGTTGAATGAATCATCATATTCAACTATTCAATGAATCACCATATTCAACACATTAATCGCCATAGTTGAATGAATTACCATATTCAACACATGAATCACCATATTCAACACACAAATCATGATATTCAGTACATGAATCACCATATTCAACGCATGAATCACCATAGTTGAATGAAGCACCATATTCAACACATGAATCACCATAGTTGAATGAATCATCATATTCAACACATGAATCACTATATTCAATACATGCATCACCATATTCAATTATTCAACGAATCACCATATTCAACGCATGAATCGCCATAGTTAAATGAATCATCCTATTCAATACATGAATCACTATATTCAATATACGAATCACAATATTCAATGAATCACCATGTTCACTTGTTCCATAATTATTTGTGAAAAAACTAAACTAAATGACGAATTAGAATCAATTATATGAAACACCATAGTTGAATGAATCACCATATTCAACACATGAATCATCGTCAGAGTTATAGACACCTTTTTAATAGCTTGTTCTTGCTCTAATTGAGTAAGCCTAATACTAAAGGATGAAAGATCCATATGTATCAGTATATGAAACTTGAAAAAATAAAATTGACAGTGATTTTCTAAAAAATCCATATAAAATTGGAATAGGGAAGATGAAGTTAACCTACCTTCTTTTTGAAATTTAAAATTGAATAATAGAGAGAGAAAATGTCGGTTGAAATTGGAGAGAAGTTGGAAGTAACTGAATCATGTTGAGCTTGATTTTAGGAGCAAAGATAGGGTTTGTTGTGGAAGAGATGGATTGTGAATAGAGTGTATCAGACGTGTATAGGGAAAAATAGGAAAAAAGGAATTTTGGAGATTTTAAAAATTGATAGGGAATATTTGAGAATAATATAAATTAAGTTGTGTACCTTGGTAAATTTTTCAACAATAATAGAAACACTAACAACTCAGCCCATAACCCATTAAGCTACATGGGTTGGGCCTATCAGGCGGGCGTCGGTTGATGGATCAATTTTTATTTTATTTTATCGATATTTAAGAATTTGAATGCCTGAATCGATTATTAATATGGTGTATTCTTCTCTATTTAATATCGTTATCTATTTTAATTATAACTAGAGGAAATTTCATATATATACAAAAAACTAATTTATTTAGGAAAAAATATGTAAATAGTCAAGATTTCAACTTATTTGTTAAAAATAGCTACCCTTTTAAAAAATTATTAATTACAGCTACATTATAATTAAATATCAAATCAAAAGTATCCTAGTAATATTATTATTATTTAACTTATTTATAATTATGTGTTTAAAAATATTTAATATTAATAATAGAATCATTTCTCCCTCTCTCTCTCCTTTTTAACCTGATTCACACTATTCCATATCATTTATATTTAAAATTAGAAATAATTGTTTACTTTTATTTACTATTAATACAAAGTAATGAGATACAAATATGTTTTTTGTATTTTATTATGTTTACTTGTATTCAGTATATCATATTCATAGGGTTTCAAATATATTTATATGTATCTATTAATTTTTTTTGTATCATTGTTTGAATGTATATCGATCTCATCTAGAATAAAACCTTTAGACTTGTTATCCAGAAACTTGTTCAAAAATACCGTAATGAAAGGAACATAGGAGTTTGTCGCTAGGTATTTGATCAAATAGGATCGTCCAGTTCCTATAGAACCTATCACTAAAATACCCCTAGAGGGGAATAACGCTAAGCGGAACGAAAAGAGTTTTCCATGAGATGGAAAATGAAAATGATTTTCTCCACACGAAGTTTGTGAATAAGTGATTGTCTGATAATGAGCAAGGAATATCCGTCTTTCTGCTAAACATGATGGATTGAACTCATAATTCATTAGATGCTTTTTATGAATGTCAACTAAGTATCGTAAGTAAATTGCTCCCGGTTGTTCAATCATTTGATAACCAGAGTCATTCTTTGATAAATGATCACTATGAGTCAGACTCAATAGAATTTGATCAATCCTATTTTTGTCATTAAAGTGGAGAACTGAACCAAGAATTCTCTTTCTTCATCATCAATTGAATGATTGTTTGCGACCCCGGATTTTTACTTTCTCATCAATCCAATCCCTGTTCACATTTTTTCTTTTTCTTATCTATAAATAGATCTCTTGTTGATTTTATAGAGGTCGACGGAAGAAAAAAAGGCAAATGAAATGTACGAAAATTACGCAAAGCTGTTGTGATTTGCGATTTTATCTTCGAATTGAATATTCTATTAAATAGAAGTAATTCACCATCATTCTGTTAGGATCAATCTAAATCAACCTATCATATTATGTATATGATTCAACATGCCAACTATTAAACAACTTATTAGAAATACAAGACAGTCAATCAAAAATGTCACAAAATCCCAAAAAATAATGCGAGCTGTGACGGGGTTGCCTTAGCGGGTACATATGATAGGAATAGAATCATAGACTTCTTTTTCGGGTTCCTTTAGTTGTCTCTATGTCCATGCATAAGGAGGTTTCCCTAGCGGGTTGCGATTTCATAAAAACAGTTGTGAAACTAAAATGACGTTCAGCTTTTCTGTATGTTGCTTTGTATTTAAAAGAGTGTACAGTTTCCCTACAACGTTATTACGCTGGGTGTTATTCTAAGAATGACACCATGTCTGTTCTAGTTTCATTGACCCGATGTGGAATTCCCAAGATCATACCTGCGGTATTACGAAAACACGTAAGGGCAAAGTCTGATCATGGTGATTATTTGGTCAGGATATATCTATCTTGGTTTGGATTATCATAGGTTTCAAAATTTGTATCCCAACATAAATTACATACCTTTTCAAATTACTATTTGTGTTGAATGTATCCTACAGTTCAAATTCATATTCGTATTAATTTTGCATGAAGAACTTGTATCCCGCAAATTCTTTCAAACAAGTGTATCCAAAAAAACAAACATTCAATTTGTTAAAAATGTATTTTTTTTCCTATTCAAATTTATATTAAAAAGCAGTTGAGGAAACATTCAACATGTTATTTGTATTAAAAAATAAAAGAATATACAAAAGTATCTAGAACACATTATCTTTAATGAATAAAAATGTATCTCAATCTCTTTGTATTCCATATCATTAATATAGAAATATTCAAAAGGATTTGTCATTTGAATTGTATTCATAATCTACTCTACACATTTAATTAGTATCCATAAAATTAAATAGTACTTCTTATGTTCATACTTGTATTCAAAATCAAACGAGTATACAATTTTTTTTACCAAAAAAGATATCATAAAAAGATACAAGACAAAATGTACTTCTAGCTAATTGTATTTCAAAAATTATGTATCACAATTAATTTATTTTCCAAAAAAATCATTAATATATCCATAAGCTAAAATATTTTTTTCGATTCAAATTTATATTAAAAAATAATTGAGAAAGTAAATTCTATATCAATGAAGATTTGAACAAAACAAGCATATAAAATTTGATTTTAATTCAAAATATTTTCAGAATCTAACTTTCAATTGATAGTTTCACAACATATTAAATTTGAAATAAAACATTCAAAATTTTGGGGTTAAAAAAAATTGAATTCAAAATAAAAATGATTTGAATGAATACTTAATTGATATTTGCATGAATTCAAATTCTAAATATCAATCTTTTTTTTCAGCCACAAATTAATCAATCGAATTGTCATCTACAATGAAAAATTGAAACTTGTTAATGGAAGAAGATGAGGATGGGGAAGATGAGAGAATAACTAAAAAAATATTCTCTCTTAATTTGTAACATAAGTAATTGAAAATTTTCAAGAAAGAATTACCATATTTGAAAAATTCTCTTCCATGATTTTATTATCATATTTGAAAGATTTTCTCTCATGATTTTCTTCAATTATTTATTTATTAATTATATGTATTAATTCAAAAATAAAGAATACATAAATCATGTGGATGGCAATTTAGAATATAGCTATTTTCAATAAATATTGAAAGTGTAGCTAAGGAGTCCTATTAAATGCTAAAATGTAGTTATTTTGATAAATTTCTCATTTATTTATAACAAATATAGCCTATGTTTTATTTACATAAAAAATAATATAAATTTTAGAAATTCTATACTGTAATGGACAAATTTCAATTTGTCCCTGCCATTTTCAATATTACAAAAAATCTCTTAAAATTATCTCATTTGGGATACATATAACCATCACCCGATTAATACATAAAATGTGATTGATTGGTTTTAAAAAAGAAAAAAAATCAAAAATCAGTTAAGGAATCCCAAAAACCAGGGAATCAAATTGTCATTCAAACTCTCACCCAAAAATTAGGTAATCAAATTATCATTTAAACTCTCACCCAAAAATCATGGAATCAAATTGTCATTCAAACTTTCACCCATAAAATTGTAATTGACTCAAAGGATTTCATTGATTATCAACGTCTCATTAATTTTAACCTCTTCATTCTCTGTTCTTCAAATATAGATGCTACTTGACTTTATTTTGTGTTTCCATGTTCAGTGAATGGAAAAGCAAACAGGGTGGTGTGAATTACTTCAAGTGGTACTACAGTTCCTTTGGAAAAACAATGTGTTCGTCATATTGATAATGAGTACTATGCTTTAGATGTTTTGCACACACTTGAACTCACATACATTTGAAGTATCTTAGATGGAAAAACAATGCATTTCTTTGTATCAATTTTCATTGTATCAAGTATCTTTAAATGTTATAAATTATTATTGTATCAAGATTCTTAGTATCAAATTAATGTAGTTGTTTCAAATTATCTTATATGTAAATTTCCATGTATCAAGTTATATGTTTTAAAATGTATGTATCAAATGATCTTTCATATTTTTCAATGATATCATTTAAGGGTGTGCAAAAACTGAACCGACCGATAAACCGAACCGATAAAAATGTTATTGGTTTATGTTATTGGGTTATTAGGTTATCGAATTTTTAATGGTTTTGAAAAACGAATATTGGGTTATTGGTTCGATATTGATTTTTACCATTGAGTTATTGGGTAAACCGATAACCAATAAGATTATAATAAATTATTATTTTACCCTTTCGTAAATATTAAATATTAGTAATTTAATAGTAATAGGACACTATAATAGTACTTTACCTATTTTAATATTTACCATAATTAAGTGATTAGTTACCCACTTTAATATTTAGTCTTTAGTCTTTACTCTTTCGTATTCCATCTGCTTTTATTAATGTGAATTCTCATTACCATCCTTATCAGATAAATCGAAAAGCGAAGAGTTAAGGATTTAAAATCGATAAAAAATATTTTATTGGTTTAACATATTTACAAATCAAAAATCGATAAATCGAACCGATAATATATAAAATCGATCGAACCAACCGATGCACACCCCTAGTATCATTTGGTTGGTATCAAGTATTTTTGGAATATAATTTGAATTTTTGAAACTTTTTTGAAAAGAATCAGTTACAATCTCTTCTTTTTTTTTAAATAATCAAGTATTGTATCAAGATTTGCTTCTGAGTTTCTATTTTGATTCACGAATGAATCGTCAATTTTTATTCTTTTTATTTTTCCTTCACAAAACCATTTTAGGTGAACAATTTAAAATTTTTGAAGCGAATTACTTAGGATTAAATAGAAAGAGTTTGAATGGCATTTTAATTGTGTGAATCATGGAATTATGTGACTTAATGAGATTTTTTTGTCTTTTTTAAATTTAGTGATATTTAGTGACATGTATCAAATATAAATTATGATACGTATAATAACATGCATTTAGTTTAATAGTATGTGTGTATAATACCTTCGACAATTGCAAATGAGACTCTTGATACCTTATTTCAATAAAAACATAACAAAAGGTTGTATTTTTATAACTTGACAATCGATTGAAATTTGAGTACGATATGCATAATTTTGGGATCATGTCTCAACACTATAGAATCTGAAAGTTTGCAACTTGATTCAACGAAATTTGTTCAACGAAAATATTGATATAAAGAATCAAACTTGATACAAAAAAATTATAAGTATGTATGTTAACCTGATACAAGGAAATCTGAGAGTTTTCGAGTGAGGTGGAACTTGAAGAACTTCTACAACTTGATGAAGTTCTTCGATTTGAGAACTTTTTGTGTTTGAATAAGACTTTTCGACTGAGGATGATTACCTGTCTGTGTGAGATCTATACTAAAGGATGAATCAGAATTCATAGTATCACCTCAAATCAACAAGGAAGACAAAGAAAACAACTGTGATTGGTGGAACAACTTCAGGTTGAGGAATGTTTTCATTACTAGCAAATAACTAGGTAAGACCAAGGCTAAATGATAGTGAATAATCCATCTGTATCAGTGGCATGACATAGAAAAATATTTTGACAAAGAAGAAGAAAAAAGGAAGAAATTGAGTTTGGCGGAGAAAGTGGAAACGTTTCAATTCTTTTCCTTTTAGTTTGATTTTAAAATAATGATAAAAATTTAAATTTGAAATTAATTGAGAAAAGATTTTATTAGACAACTGAAAAATAGGTGGATTGAGATGATATTGATTAGATATTATTTAAAATTAGGAGCAAATTTAGGATAAATTAAAGAGGAGTGTGAAAGTATAAACTAAGTATCTGAAAGATGGAAAGAGAGAGTAAAAATAAGAGATTTTTGTAATTTTTTTCAAACAATAGTGATTATTAGAAATTATGATAAAATAGGTTGTATAATTGTGTAATGTTTTCTAAAAAATAGCCAAAATTGGTTCAATTATTGAGTCCAAAATTCGGCCCAACTAGATCAGCCCATGGTAGAGGCCTTTCTTTGCTTCCTTTCTTTTTCTTTCTTATATTTTTCTTCACAGCATTGCATTTATTTATTTTTTAAAAAATAAACTTATTTTTTAATTATTTTTTTACTGCATTTTCTAAAAATAAAAAATATCTTTTTTTAAGAACTCTTTTCAATATTTTTTACTATGATATATAATATACTGATATTATATAAAAAACATTATGTGGTGTATATGTACCTTATTTATACTATATAAATGTTTATAAACTTGTATTAATATTGTATAAATAGTTATGTATTTTATCAATATTGTATAAAGTTGTGTATTAGCATGTATCAATATTATATAAATAATGTGTAAATGCGTACGGATATTATATAAATTATATATAAACATGTATCGATATTATATAAATAAGTACGTAATGTATCAACATTATATAAATAGTGCATAATCGTGTATTGATATTGTATATATAATTATATGATGTATCAATATCGATATTTATTTGACTAACATGCATTCTCATCTTAATAAAATGAAAGAATAAATAAAAAATAATAAAATGACAAAAACAATTCATAAAAGAAGTGAAACAATTAAAAAAGAAAAAATCTTTTTTAAAAAAAAGCAAATTAAAAAATTTAAAAATATTGACATTTTAAAAAAATTAATTTAACATAGCATAGCTAAAAAAAGAAGATTTATTTTAAAAAATTAAAAAGACAAAGGCCAAATAAATAAAGTTAAACTGTGAGATGAAAAGAAAAACTAAAAGAAATTATTTTAAAAAATCAGAAAGAAAAAGGCTAGAGAAAAAAAAGAAAAAAAAAGGGTTGAATGGCCAATTTGAAAAGAAAAAAGAAAAGTCCTAATGGCCACTGGACTGAAAGAAAAGAACAAAAAAAAAAAAGAAGGAAAGGTTGAATGGCCATTTGGATGAAAAGAAAAGAATAAAAAAAAAGGAATCAAATAACCCAAATGGTTGTTCCATGACAATTTTCTGTAATAAAAAATTAGTGGACAATTTTTTGTGTAAATAATTTTTTTTCTCAATGGCTTGTGAATGTAATTATTTCTTGTAACTATTTGTAATAATAGAATAGTTACACTATAGGGAAAAAGGTCAAATATATTGTCAAGCTATTATAAATGGTATGTACATACCCTCCATTATACTCTAAGGTTATATATATTTGTATCGTCATATTTTTGGATCATGTATACCCTTAAATCTAACGGAATAATATGTGGCATCATCTCAATATTTTGCATGATTTTATTAGATTTTTCACCTAGATTTAAAAAATTCACCCATCTTTTACAATGTACCGACCCATAACCCGAATTAAAACACCCCTTTTCCCCAAACTCTTGCTCCTCCTTGCTTTCTTTATCTGTCTGATTCGACTACCCAATCTTTAATTCTCCTTCCAATCAATGCAATTTCATGTGTCAATTCTTAGTTTGATTATCGAATTTTGTTATTTAAATCATAATGAGTCTTTTAATTAGAGAATCTTATCTTTTGGATTGAGTTTTGTAAGAACTGGTTTAGGTATTTGTTAATTTATATATGACGAAAAGTTTGTATTGAAAAAAAAAAACCGATCTTTTTTCTTCATTTTTTTACATCGCAAATGATTCAATTGTAACTATTGGATTTTCTTGTGATACAAGTTAGCAAAAGGAGTGAAACTAATCGTTGAGGTGGCAAGTCACTTAAATAAATTCAGAAGTTAATTAAAAACAGTTAGCACTGTTAGGCGGTTAAATTCTGTTACTACCATTGTTTTAGGTTTTAACAGTTTAATCCTCTCCAGGATGCACTAGTAAGAAGATTGTTCTCCTTTTTTCTTCTCATTTCTTGTCTTAGCTAAATTTGGAATTGACCCTAAATTAGCTATTCATATTCCTCGAGATTTCTCCTAAAATCAGTTTATTCTCTGTGATTGCATTAATTAGTATCAGAGTAATAGACTTTGGCATTGATTTGATGACGCACACCAAAAGTCAAGAAGACATGGAGGATAAATTTTATCAGAATTACAACTAGTTACAGAAGTTAATTAAGAAATGTCGATTATGAATGATCGCAAAATTCCCAAACTGATAAGGAATTGACGAAAATCAAAGATGCAACTGGATCTTTGAATTAGAAGGGAAAGGATAAGGATCCAGCTAGGGTGGAATCTATTTCGGATCGAGATTGTTTAGGAGAAATGAAGCAACAAGGAACTTAATTCAAATATATGCATATCGATACCAATCTTAACTGTCACGACTCGAGAGTAGGGCCTAGGCGTGATATGACGAATGAAAACCCGAAAGCCCTCAAACAAGCCATCTTAGCATTGATTTACACAAAATTGGTTTAAAAGCGCGTAATTTAAATAAGAAACACATAATTCTAAGGGACTATGAGACTTTGGACTCAAGCTATTAGGACGTCATGGGGAAAGAGATTTGCATGAATCACATAGCACATAACAAATATGTTCTAAGGGGCGGATAAGTATGACTCACGCTATGGGGACAAGAAAGGGATTGAGACTTTTCATATAAGTACATTCTCATTAAATATATCGTAATAGCATAAGCATAATCATAGTCAAGCATAATATATGGTCATAGCATCTCAACAAGCATAAAATGTGAGCGTACAATAGAATCCGATATATCCAACAATGCCTCTACATAAGATAAAGTGGGGGCCACGACATGTCCCGGACTCACCCTCAAGTCATGAGATAGAAAAGAAATGATATAACATAAGGTAAAAGAAGGTGGGTCTTTCCCTTGGAATAAAGGGCTCACCACTAGCAACAATCCGAGATCACCAAGCTAACCGTCCAAAGGTGGATAGATATCGTATCCAGTCCTTACATGGTTAGATCATGTAGATAAAAAGTATGTGTTAGTACATATAATGCACTAAGTATGCAGGCATGCGATGCATATGAACATGAAATCCTGCAAAACAAGTTAGATGGCAAGGGCACATATATAGAAAGAAATATATAAGCAAGGAAGGATATTATGTCAATATGCCATGAAATCCATGATGCATGAATGCAATAGTTCCATAGTCATAGTGGGGATGTGACCTCAACCGACACAAGATAGACCAAGCGAGCTACTACTTGGAATTGGACTACTTGCCAGGTAGATCCCAAGTCAATCCGAAAAAAGGGAATACAAGTCAATCCTAAGAACGGAGAATCACATGTTGGCACATGATTTGACAGAAAGGAGTATGGACCCTTGGAGATAGTCCACCTCGCCTCTAATACCTCGGTACTAAGTCACAACCCACGAAAATACATATGCAAGCTTTCAAATGGAGGTTTGTTTTTCAAATCAAATACAATGCAAGGTTGGGCTCAAAATCCAAATCATAGTCCAAGTCTTTTCATAATTAGGTTAATAAGCCAAACAAGAGTTCAAGTATCAAGTGCAAGGATCAATGCATAGGAGTAGCTCATTCAAGACAAGTACAAGATAGTGTAAACACCCAAGATGCTCAATGAGCCAAGTCAAGACAAGATGTGATCACATTCTAGTTATATCCCATGTCGTTCAAAATCAAATCAAGTCAAGTCAAGATGGGACTAAGCCCATATCAAGAGTTTTATCAAGATCAAGTTTCAAGTATGCATATGTCATGAATGATGAGAGGAATGCATGGGCAATAAAGATTCAATCTTAAATCAACAATACAATACGAAATTCAAGTAAAATCCATGAGTAAATTTCAATACAAATCACAATTTAGATTACCCATGCCTAAAACAAGCTTTCAAGGGACAATGCATATTCAAATCTTCAGAATTTCAAAGCAAGTAATGATAATTGAACTTAAATCACTTTAAAATCATATAATAAGTACAACTCATACTTCAATTTAATCAAATCAATAATAGATTTAAAGACCCATATTTAAAGTATGCTTGAAATTCATAAAAATTGAAGAAGAGGAGTTTTGGGTCTTCATGGTTGAAAGGAGAACCATGAATAAATCCCACATACCTTGATTGGCCAAGAAAGTAAGAAGAATTAATGAAGAATAGAGTCTTCCCTTGATTCCTAAGCTAAGTCTTCAATAGTGTTTTGAGAGTTCTTAAGAGAGTTTGAATATAATTATAAGCGTTTGAATGAATTTAGAATAGAATGAAGATGTATAGGCTAATTCAAAGGTTTAGGAGGGCTTAGGAAGACTAAAACGACCTTAGGAAATCATCAAAATTACAATTAGATCATTAATGAAATAGATAGAAAAAGTTGTCAGGGAGGGCTTAGAAAGACTAAAACGACCTTAGAAAATTACCAAAATTACAATTAGACCATTAATAAAATAGATAGAAAAAGTTGTCAAGGGTCGTCACACGACCCATCACATGGACTGTGTGATGAAACATGGGTCGTGTACCCGCCCGTGGAGCATCACTTGGAAAAAAGTCACTGATGAAGGTTCGAGACGGTAATTCGATACTTAAAAAATATTTCACTCCCACGACCATACAAAAGGCCACATGGGCCGTGAGGCCTCACACAGACCGTGAACTGGTCCATGGAGCCTCACTTGGACAAAAGTATTGACTGGCTTCTCTCCCACGGGAAGCCACACAGACCATCAAGCGCTACACGGTTTGTGAAGCTCCCATTCTTGTTGACGTGGATTCCGGAATGCTAACCTTATACATAGAACCAATCCTTAAGTCGAGGCCATCACGAAAGACCTTATCACACCTCGTGAGAGGCCATACGGGCCTCTTTACAGTCCATCTAGTGGCACACATCCCGTAAGGGGCCCCGTGGTGCCAAGCCTTAGTCAAATTTCCAAAAAATCCCTGCACAGGTAGTTCCACTAAAAAGGTCATAACTTCTTCATCCAAACTCCAAATCAAGTGAAACCAAGTTTGTTGAAAAGATAACTCAAAGAGATTTAATTTTATAGGTCATGCTCCACTCAGTTCATCTCGTACCACGATATATAGTTATTTGAAGTCAGTGCTTTCACAAATCTTCATGCAAAACTTATTCAAATGAATTCTTTTGATCAAGACTTGACAAGTGAGACCCGAAACATTCATAAATCACTTAAGATGAGTTCGAACCCAGTGAGTTAAGCATAGATAAATTCCTCAAAAGTCCAGATCATTACATTAACCACAGTGGTACTTTCTTAAATTGTTATTCCTAATGCATTTTCTTATCAGTTAAGAGCATGACTATTTTCTTTTTTTTTTAAAGAAAGCATTACTAATCATGAGAAAACATTATTAAATTTGAGAAAGAAAAGTCAGTTTAAACAAAATATGTTGAGCCAAAGTTTCAAGTGGCAGATTTTTAATTTTTCCCTAAAGTGGGATATTTTTACAATTATTGAGCACAGTGCATGTTTTGGGAGTAGTATTGAGCACCGATGTGGTTACGAGTTCAGATAACTCCAATGCCATAAACTACGTAGCCAACGTAGGATAGAATTACACCAGATAGTACAACTCTGCATATACCGCTAAGATAGCCCAATTAGATAGATCTAAAGTTCAACTTTGTCCCCTACCCTTGCAAGGTATTGGATAGCTTTGGCAACATGGTCAAGACGTTGTATCATCATAATGCTCATAGTGATGGTTGACGGTCAAAGAAACTCCCCAAGGTAAAGTATATTATTTTCATATGTATATTGAGTTGCATTTATTTATGCATTAAATCATATGTTTTACTTACATTGCATTGCTTATATTACTGAGTTGAATCTGAGTTAAGCCTTGAGTTTAGATATATTTCAGAGCAGAGCATTTGAGTATTTGAATTTCACACTTTGAGTTGCATTCATTGACACATTAAAATAATATTTTATTTACAATGCACTACTTCTGTTGCTGAATTATTTTGCTTTAAGTCTTTGAGTTGAACACCTTATCTTATGTTCCTGTTTTGGCTATTTTACATATCATACATTTCACGTACGGACGCTTTAAAGCGTTGTATTATTTTATGATGCAGATTCAGGTACTCATAATAACAGACATTCAGTAAGATAGCTTCCAAGAAACAGCTGGTGAGACCTCTTCGCTTTTAGAAAGCTCTAATTAGTTAGTCTAGTATATTTATTTTAGAGTCAGGCAACCATGAATCTTTTTGCAGCAACTATCTTCAGTATAGTGGAGGCTTCATGGACAAAGTTAGTGTGTCAGTCCAGTCTATTCATTCAAATATTCTAAGCATTATTACTAAGAGATATTTTTATACTTTAAATTTATATAAAGCATGATTGAGATTCTTTGATTTTTATTACATATTTTAAAGGTTCAGCTTATAAAGATTTTGTATACATGTTAAAGTCTTCAATTGGGTGAGTCAGTCAGGCCAAAGGTTCACTTGTGGACCAACAATGGTTTTCGAGTGTTGGCCACGTCCAGGGTTTAGGCTCGAGACATGACATTTATGTAATAAATTGTGAATTTTCAAAATGGGCTATTTTGAGTATAAATAAATGGGATAGTAACAATGCATGGTCTTTCAGCCAAAATAATTATATAAAAAAAAAATGATCATTCGTTGTATAGGCATATATAGTCAGTGTATATTTTATGTATAGTCAAACTATATTCATTTTTGAGTGTGTTATAATATATATTTAGTGTATAGCGTATGTATAAGTAATCTACATTATGTAGTCAGTGTATATTTTTTATGACTATGACAAGTTATATTGTATATAGTCATATATATTTTCTATAATTTTTGGCTATTTTTTTAATGTAAATAAAACAAGACTATATTTGTTGTAAATAAATTAATTTATTGTATATTTGAAATTATTCCTAAATAAATTTAATGGGTTGACATTCTACCGTTGTTTCAAATATACAAAATAAAGTAATTAGTTTACAATAAATACAGTCATATTTTTATTTACATAAAAAAATCGCTAAAAGTCATAGACAACATACATTGACTATACAATATAACTTGCCAAAAGTCATAAAAAGTATATAATGACTATATAATATCGCTTACCTATACATGAGCTATGCATTTACTATACATTATGATGACTATATAATATCGCTTACCTATACTTGAGCTATGCATTTACTATACATTATAGTATATTCAAAAAGTTGAATATCATTTAACTATAATGAAGTTAAGGGGAAAATCTTGATGTTTGATGATGTATTCAAACATCCTTATCTCCCTCTTTGATACATCCCTCCTGTTAAATTGTGACAAGATTCAAGTGAAGATTTGATAGGAAGATTTTTTTCTTCACTGGTATTAAAAGTCAAAGGTAGAAAATTTGTAGTTGAAATTTTGGCACACCATTAAAATGGTCTCACAAATTACTTT
>JBCEWC010007020.1:0-22073 GCA_038996855.1 Solanum aculeatissimum | reverse complement strand
GCAACATGGGTGTTTACACCAATATGATATGACAAGTATGGAGCTACTCTTATGCATAAAGTTTGATATGAAAGTTTTTTTGACTTTTTAGCCCATGAAGCATGATTATGAAATGTGTTTAATTCTTGATAAGTATGAGTAAGAATAATGAAAGAGATTTTGACTTTTATGCCCAAGTATGCATGATTTGATGTTCAAATGTCAAGTTTCCATTTTAAAAGCATGTATATGTATATGTAGTCTTGTGGGATGATGACTTAGTACCGAGAAGGATTGGAGTAGTAAGTGGGATATCCCCAATGGTCCCACTCCTTTCTCAAAACTATCTGCCAACATAGGTTGCTACTGAAATTAGAGGCCCATAAGGTATGCTTTGACATGATATGATATGATAAGATATGTTATGTTATGTAAATCTTTCTGAAATGTCTGGGTCATAAGGAAGGTGGCCATCACACTGAAATGGGAGGTCCGTAAGGTTTGGTGTATATTACCTTTGGCAAGTAATCTTCTCTGATCCAATGGGAGGCCTCATTGGGCAAGTTCATTGGTAGCTCACATGATTTTTTATGTCAGTTATGGTTCCATCCCCTCTATACTATAAGCATTATGACATTTCATGCTTCATGGTTATCATGGCATATTGATATATTGTTCCTTCTTATATTCTCTTCTATGTATATCTCCTTGTCATATAGATTGTTATAGGTTCATGTGCACACGCATTTGCATGGACGCATACTTAGTGCTTTATTGTGCTAACCCATAATCTTATCTACATGTTCTAACCATGTAGGGACCGGCGATGACCTCTATCTACCATTGCACAACGAGTGATCTCCTGGAAGCTAATTGCTTATGGTGAGACCTTTGTCTAAAGGTAATATCTACTTTCCTCTTCCTTGTATTATTTTTACTTTCTTTCTTATGACTTGAGGGTGAGCCCGGATTATGACGAGGCCCCGCCCTTTCTTAAGTAGAGGCTATGTTGGACATGTTAGAATCTTGCACGTTGTATTATGTTTTATTGGGATGTTATGACTATTGGGTTATGTTATGGAAATGATGTTCCGTTTATGTTTATGATCATGTTATGGGATTGTGAATGTTGGGAATGTGCATATGTGGAAAGTCCCCTAACCCGGTATTCCCTCATAGCTTGAGTCCTACTTACTCGCCCCTTAGAAATACTTGTTATGTCCTATGTGATCCATGCTTATCCCATTCCCGGTAATATCCCCATAGCTTGAGTCCAAAGCCCCATTTCCCTTTGAATTTTGTGGTATATGTTTATCTTTCTGCACTTCTGAACCAATGATGTGAGGGATGATGCTATGATGGCTTTATCGGGAACCTTTAGGTTCTCCTTCGCCATGCCACATCTATGCCCCACTTCTTGGTCATGACAAAGATGGTATCAAAGCCCTAGGTTTGTAAATGATCCTTAGAGTACAACATGCCGCATCAATTAGATTCTTGTTCATGGGTGTAATTCACGTCATTCCTATGAACGGGAGGCTATTATGATGTTTTAGGAATTTGTCTCTTTTTATTGTTTCCTTATGTCGTGCTGTAAGGTTTTACGATAAATTTCCTATACTCTTGGTGCTCTTGTCACTCTTTCAAAACATGCCTCCTAGAAGAGCTCCCTTCCCTCATTAAGCTCTGAAAGTTGAGGAACAAATCCCTCAGACCGGTAGAGGAACAAGTATCTCATGCAGAGTTTAGAAATGTGGTTTCTATGTTGGCCCAAGAAGTGGCTAACCAAACCCGGCTAGCCTATCCCGTGAATGTTGGTACTCTGGCTTCTAGGGTAAGGGATTTCACCCAGATGAACCCTCTAGAGTTCTATGGCTCAAAGGTGGATGAGGATACTCAAGAGTTCATTGATGAACTCACTAAAGTGTTGACGATTATGGGTGTTAGTTCTGAAGAGAAGGCTGAGTTGGTTGCGTATCAATTGAAAGACGTGGC
Organism: Solanum aculeatissimum; assembly: GCA_038996855.1. Lineage (NCBI taxonomy): Eukaryota > Viridiplantae > Streptophyta > Magnoliopsida > Solanales > Solanaceae > Solanum > Solanum aculeatissimum. The sequence continues at coordinate 20,099 of JBCEWC010007020.1, read as the reverse complement.
CCAATTGTGGTATAATGAATGGCTAGTTGAAAGGATGGTTGATGTGAAGGTTGGGTCAGAAGAATTCAAAATGGCTTTCCTTGACCGTTTCTTTCCTCTTGAGCATAGGGAAGCCAAAATGACTGAGTTTATCAATTTTCGACAAGGTGGTATGACCGTGAGGGATTATGCTCTCAAATTTACTATGCTTTCAGAGTATGCCCCTATGCTTGTAGTGGATCTCCGTGCAAGAATGCACAAGTTCATCTCTGGTGTCTCTGATTTGGTTATGAAAGAGTGTCGTACGACTATGCCTATTTGGGACATGGACATCTCTAAGTTCATGACTTATGCCGAGCAAATCAAAGGTGAAAACCATAAAGAGAGAATAGTTAATAAAGCTAAGAGGGCCCGGTTTGATGGTGGGTTCTCGAACTCCAAAAGCGGTGGTGGTTTTGGCAGATTCCATCAAGGCCAAGGTTCTAATATGAGGGTTTCCAATCCAAGAGTGCCTCTTCCTAAGGCACAAGTTGGGGATGGTCCCCGAATTCCTCTGTAGTCAATATGGGAAACATCATTTAGGTGATTGTAGCAGGGCTTCGGGTGCTTTCTTTGGATGTGGGGGTTTAGACCACAAAAATTCTGAATGTCCAAGGGGTGCCAAGAAGGATCAAGTGGCTCCCGGTGGTCCGGGGCCGCCGAAGGCTCCGGTTGGTGGTGCTCCTAAGAACAACCAATTTTATGTTGTTCATGCTCGTCAAGAGGTGGAGGAAGCTCCGGACGTCGTGACTGGTATGTTAAAAATCTTTGATTTTGATGCTTATGCTTTAATTAATCTGGGTGCAAATTTATCTTTTGTGACTCCTCTATTGGTTGTTAAATTTGGTTTGAGTCCTGAAACTCTAAGGGAAGCTTATTCGGTATATACCCCCATGGGTGAGTCTATTGTTACCCGAAAAGTCTATCGGGGTTGTCTTATCTCTGTGTTCTATAAAGTGTTCCCCGGTGACCTTGTAGAACTTGAAATGTAGGATTTTGATGTTATCCTTGAGATGGATTGGTTGCATGCATCGTATGCCTCAGTTGATTGTAGGACTAGGAGAGTTAAATTTCAAGTTTCTAATGAACCGGTGTTGGAGTGAAAGGGTAGTGATTTCGTGGTTAAGGGTCGTCTTATTTCCTACCTCAAAGCCTGGAAGATGATTTATAAGAGGTGTATTTATCATATTGTGTGGGTTAGAGATGTGGAGGGTGAGTCACCTAAGCTAATCAGTTCCGATGGTTAGTGAGTTTCTCGATGAGTTTCCCGAGAACTTGTCCGGTATTCCTCCTGATAGAGAAATAGATTTTGGCATAGATCTCCTTCCGAATACTCAACCTATTTCTATTCCTCCTTATCGTATAGCCCCAGTGAAGTTGAAAGAATTAAAAGATCAATTGAAAGATTTGCTAGATAAAGGTTATATTAGGCCGAGTATGTCACCTTGGGGTGCTCCCCTGTTGTTTGTTAGGAAGAAGGATGGGTCGCTACAAATATGTATTGACTACTGGCAATTGAATAAGGTGACCGTTAAGAATTGGTACCCGCTGCCTAAAATTGATGGTTTTTTGACCAACTTCAAGTAGCTACTCACTTCTCCAAAGTAGATCTTCATTTGGGTTATCACCAATTAAGGGTGAGAGAGTGTGACATTCTCAAGATGGCCTTTTGGACTCATTATGGCCACTTTGAGTTTGTGGTGATGTCATTTGGGTTGAGTAATGCTACGATGGTGTTTATGGATCTTATGAATCGGGTATTTAAATCATTCCTTGATAATTTTGTGCTAGTCTTCATTGATGATATGTTCATTTACTCCCGTAGTGAGCAAGAGCATCACTTGAGATTGGTGCTTCAAACGTTGAGGGAAAAGAAACTATATACCAAGTTTAGCAAGTGTGAATTTTTGTTGGGAGAAGTTGCTTTCTTTGGTCATGTGGTGTCTGGTGATAGCATTAAGGTTGATCCTAAGAAAACTGAAATAGTAAAGAATTGGCCCAGACCATTGATTCCTTCGGATATTCAAAGTTTCCTTGGTTTGGCCGGTTATTATAGAATGTTTATTGAAGGATTTTCCTCTATAGCATCTCCATTGACTAAGTTCACTCAAAAGAAGGCCAAGTTTGTGTGGTAAAATGAATGTGAGAAGAGTTTTCAAACTTTGAAGGATCGACTTACATCGGCTCCAATTTTGACTTTGCCAAATGGGTTAGACGGGTTTGTGGTATATTGTGATGTGTCGCATATTAGATTGGGTTGTATGCTTATGCCACATGGTAAGGTTATAACTTATGCGTCTCGACAATTGAAGGTGCATGAACAAAATTTTCCAACCTATGACCTTGAATTGGCGACGATGGTATTTGCTTTGAAAATTTGGTGACATTATTTGTATGGGGTCCATGTGGATATCTTCACCGATCACAAGAGTTTGCAATATGTATTCACCCAAAGTGACCTTAATTTGAGGGAAAGGAGGTGGTTTGAACTCCTTAAGGACTATGATATGAGTGTTCTTTATTACCCCGGCAAAGCTAATGTTATGGTGGATGCCCTTAATAGGCTCTCTATGAGAAGTGTGACTCATGTGGAAGAGGGGAAGAATGAGATGGTGAAAGACGTGCACCGTTTGGCTAGGTTGGGTGTAAGGTTGACCGAATCCAACAATGGTGACATCCTTGTTCAAGGTGGATCCGAGTCTTTCTTGGTAGTTGATGTTAAGGCGAAACAAGACCTAGATCCTTCCTTGGTAGAGTTGAAGAAGTTGGTTGCCGATGGAAAGATTGAAGTTTTCTCCCAAGGGGGAGATGGTGTGCTACGGTACCAAAACCGTTTGTGTGTTCTGGATGTTTATGCGTTAAGGGAGATTATCATTAAAGAGGCTCATAATTCTCAATACTCTATTTATCCGGGATCTACCAAAATGCACTGATACATGAAAGAGTTCTATGGGTAGAATGGTATGAAGAGGGATATATCCAAGTTCGTATCGGAATGTCCTAATTGCCAACAACTAAAAGTAGAACATCAAAGGCCCGGTGGTTTGACACAAATATTAAAATTCCTACTTGGAAGTGGAAAGATGTGAACATGGATTTTGTGGTTGGGTTACCCCGTACTCGGAGACAATTCAATTCTATATGGGTTGTGATTGATAGAATGACTAAGTTGGCTCACTTCTTACTGGTTAAGACTACCTATAGTGTCGAGGAGTATGCTAAGGTGTATATTCGGGAGTTGGTGAGATTGCTTGGTGTGATAAGGTCTATCATATCGGACCATGGTACTCAATTCACTTCTCATTTTTGGAAGTCTTTTCAAAAGGGACTTAGTACTAAGGTCAAGTTGAGCACCGCATTTCATCCCCAAACCGATGGACAAGCCAAAAGAATGATTCAAGCCTTAGAGGACATGTTAAGAGATTGTGTGTTGGAATTCAAAGAAAATTGGGATGATCAACTACCTCTCATTGAGTTTGCCTACAACAATACTTTTCATACTAGCATCGGTATGGCTCCATTTGAAACTTTGTACGGTAGGAAATGTAGATATCCGGTTGGTTGGTTTGAAATAGGTGAGGCGGCCTTGTTAGGCACAGATTTGGTAATTGAGGCCATCAAAAAAGTGAAATTGATTAGGGAGAGATTGAAGAAGGCTCAAAGTCTCCAAAAGTCTTATTCGGATGTTAGGAAGAGGGATCTTGAAATTCATGTTGGTGATTAGGTGTATGTTAAAGTGTCCCCCATGAAAGGCATCATGCGTTTTGGCAAAACGAGCAAGTTGAGTCCCTGGTATGTCGGACCTTATGAGATTGTGGAGCGGGTTGGCAATATGGCATATAGGTTGGATTTACATTTGGACATGAGCTCCATTCATCCGGTATTCCATGTGTCCATGTTGAGAAAGTTGGTTGGTGATCCTAAAGCAATCACACCTTTGGAGGATGTGACGGTAGAGGAGAATTTGACCTATGAAGAGGTGCCGGTTGAAATTTTGGATAGGCAAGTAAAGCGGCTTCGCAACAAGGATGTAGCTTTAATCATGGTGCTTTGGAGGAACATAGACGTGGAGAGTGCAATGTGGGAAGTGGATTTGGACATGATGGAGCGATATCCCTATCTCTTCCAATCTAATCAAGCCTAAGGTACTAGGTTCTATCCTTGTATGGTCCTAATTCTTTTAATTCTTAAGTATCATGACATTGCATGCATACATGAGCACGAAAATGATTTAAATGATGTTTTGACATAAGTTTTGAAAGATTTTTGAAATGATGCAAGATCCGTTATAAGTTTTGATGAAAATGCCTCTTGTTTGATTGTTGTCCTCAAGCCGCAGTTTTAGCTCATTTGAGGACGAATGTTCCCAAGAGAGAGATAATGTAATGATCTAAAATATTTCAGGCTTCGTAATGGTTTGTCAAGGTTCATGTGGAACTGGTCATGGTTGAATTTTAGTAGCCATGGGTTGTATTTAAGTGGCCGAATTCAAAAAGGATCGTTTAGTAAAGTTGTAAGGCCAGTTGGGCAGTGTACTTTAAAAGCCATATCTTTTGGTACGGGATGAACTGTGTGGGATACTATTTATCAAATCGAAGATCTTTGAGTTATATTCACAAACCAACTGGTTTCACTAAATTCGGAGTTTGGATGTGAAAGTTAAGGCCTTGGTAGTGAGACTGCCCGTAATTAGAAAGACGCTGAAAAGGGGTTATGGAACATGAGCTAAGGGTAGGAGCACGAAATGTTTGATGGTCCAACCGTCCGTGGGGGTACTCGTTGGTTGGTCTAGTGTGCTCCTGGAGGCTGGGGCTCAAGCCATGGACCAAGAATGGTCCCACGGACCACCTCACGGTCCGTGTGACCCTTCACGGCCCGTGAAGTGGTCCAGAATTTTGGCCAAGGTTCGGGGCTGGACTCCGGAAAAAGTGATGCTCCACGGACCAGTACACGCTCCGTGTACACCTACACGGTCTATGAGACCCCTCGTGAAGTGATCCAGAAAGTTCCCCGAGAGTTCAAGTCAAAGTCGAGGCCTAGTGAAGCCTCACGGGCAGGTACACGGCCCGTGGACCTATAAACGAGCACTGTGTGCCTTTCATGTGATACTGTTTTCAGTGATTTATTCCATTTAATTAATGGTTAATTCGTAATTTAATTAGATCCTATGTCCGTTTTAGGATTTCTAAGGTCTTCTCATTCCAAAATTTTCTCAATCCTTCTGACCTCCATTGATGAAAGCTTGAAGAAATTTGAGGAAGATCATCTTTGTTGTGAAATCATCCAATTCTCTTGACTAATTTCAAGGTATATGGGTTTGATTCATGGATTCTCTTTCATCCATGAAAACCCAAGAACCCTCCTCTTTAAATTATGATTTTAAGTTTTCTTAAATGTTGGGTTCTTTAAATTTTGAAGTATTTAATTGAATTGGATTGTGGGCTGTAGAAATTAGGTGATTTAAAGTTGATTTAAATTTGAATTTCATGAAGTTCGATGGATTTGATGAAGGTCAAGGTATGCATGTCCCCTTTACTCTTGAAATATGCATGGGTAGTGTTTAATGATGGTTTAAGTGTTGATTTAACTTGAATTTCTTATGAACTACTCTTTATTTGAATTTAAATTATGAATTCTAGTACCCATGTTATTCTCATTATTACTCATTCCATTGCATGCATGATCATGGATTTTCATGAAGGTTTTGACTTGGGCAAAGTCCCAAACATGTTTATGACTATGATTTTGATCAAGCATGGGTTATGACTAAGTTGTGATCACACTATGTCTATGATATGATTCTTTGAGCAACATGGGCGTTTACACCATTATGATATGACAAGTATGGAGCTACTCTTATGCATAAAGTTTGACATGAAAGTTTGTTTGGCTTTTTAGACCATGAAGCATAATTATGAAGCATGTTTGACTCTTGTTATGTATGCATAAGAGTAATGAAAGTGATTTTTGCTTTTAAGCCCAAGTATGCATGATTTGATGTTCAAGTGTCAAGTTTGCATTTTAAAAGAATGTATATGTATACGTATTCTTGTGGAATGATGACTTAGTACACAATTGGAGTAGTAAGTGGGCTATCCCCAAGGGTCCCACTCCTTTCCTGAAACTATGTGCCAACATAGGTGCTACTAAAATTAGAGGCTAGTAAGGTATGTTTTGATATAATATGATATGATAAGATATGATATGTTATGTAAATCTTTCTTGAATGACCGGGTCATACGGAAGGTGGCCATCACACAGAAATGAAAGGCCCGTAAGGTGTGGTATATATTATCTTTTGCAAGTAATATTCTCTGATCCAATGGGAGGCCTCATTGGGCAAGTTCATGTTGTAGCTCACATGAGTTTAGATGTCGGTTATGGTTCCATCCCCTCTATACTATAAACATTATGTCATTTCATGCATCATGGTCATCATGGCATATTGATATATTGTTCCTTCTTATATTCTCTTCTATGTATATGCCCTTGTCATGTAGGTTGTTATAGGTTCATGCGCACACACAATTGCATGCCCGCATACTTATTGATTTATTTTGCTAACCCATACTATTGTCTACATGTTCTAACCATGTAGGGGCCGACGATGACCTCTATCTACCATTGCACGATGAGTGATCTCTTTGAAGCTAATTGCTTGTGGTGAGCCCTTTGTCCAAGAGCAATATCTACTTTTCTCTTCCTTGTATTGCTTGTACTTTAATTCTCATGACTTGATGGTGAGCTCGAATTATGTCGAGGCCCCGCTCTATAATAAGTAGAGGCTATGTTGGACATGTTAGACTCTGGCACGTTGTATTATATTTTATTGGGATGTTATGACTATTGGGTTATGTTATGGAAATGACGTTCCGTTTATGCTTATGATCATGTTATGGGATTGTGAATGTTGGTAATGTGCTTATGTGGAAAGTCCCCTAACTCGGTATGCCCCCAAAGCTTGAGTCATACTTACCCGCCCCTTAGAAATACTTGTTATGTGCTATGTGATCCATGCTCATCCCATAACATGTATTTCTAAGGGGTGGGTAAGTAGGACTCAAGCTATGGGGGCATACCGGGTTAGGGGACTTTCCACATAAGCTCATTCCCTACATTTACAAGTCCAATACATAATCATAAGCATAATCGGAACATCATTCCCATAATCAAATCTCAATAGCTATAATATCTCAACAAAATATAATACAACATGCAAGAGTTTAACATGTCCATCATAGCCTTTACATAAGATAGAACGGGGCCTCGATATAATCCAGGCTCACCCTCAAGTCATAAAGTAAGGAAAATAAAACAATACAAGGAAGATAGAAAGTAGCTATTGCCCTTGAACAAAAGGGCTCACCACAAGCAACTAGCTTCAAGGATTATCACTCGTCATCTAACAGAAGATAGAGATCATCACCGATCCCTACATTGTTAAAACATGTAGACAAAGAGTATGGGTTAGCATAATAAAGTACTAAGTATGCAGACATACAAATGCATATGCACATGAACCTATAAACAACCTAGACGACAAGGGCACATACATAAAAAGAGTATATATGAAAAAATGGTATATCAATATGCCATGAAAACCTCGATGCATGAAGTTCCATAATGCATATAGTATAGAGGGGATGTAACCATAACCGACATCCAAACTCATGTGAGCTACAACATGAACTTACTCAATGAGGCCTCCCATCAAATCGGAGAAGATTACTTGCCAATGGTAATCTACACCATACCTTACAACTCGGTCATTTTTGTGTGATGGCCACCTTCCTTACGATCCAATCATTTCAGAAGGGTTTCAATAACATATCCTGTCATATCATAGCATACCTTACGGGCCTATCATTTCGGTAGCATAACCTATGTTGGCACATAGTTTCGAGAAAGGATTGGGACCCTTGGGGATAGCCCACTTACAACTCCAATCCTTCTCGATACTAAGTCGTCATCCCATAACAATACGTATAGATATACATGCTTAAACTGGAAACTTGACACTTGAATATCAAACCATGCATAATTGGGCTTAAAAGCCAAATTAACTTTCATTACTTTCATGCATACTTAACAAGAGTCGAATACATTTCATGATCATACTTTCATGCATAAGAGTAGTTCCATACATGTCAAACATGATGGTGTAAACACCCAGAGGTTCTCAAAGATCCATATCATAGACATTATGTGATCATATTTTTGTCATAACCCATACTTGTTCAAAATTGTAGTCATAAGCATATTTGGGACTTAGACCACATCAAAGCTTCATAAATCCATGATCATATATACAAATCCCATGAGTTACAAGGAGAATAGAATGGGTACTAGAATTCATTCTTTAAATTCAAATCAAGAGTATTCCATAAAGGATTCAACTTAAATCAATATTTAAATCATCATTTAAATACTACCCATGTATGGTTCAAGAGTAAGAGGACATGCATAAGTTGAACTTCATCAATTCAAATGCAATTTAATAGAAACCAAACTTAAATCAACTTTAAATCACCTAATTTCTAAAGCCCACAACTCAATTCAATTAAATATATCAAAATTTAAAGAACCCATAATTAAACAAAACTTAAATTTAAAATTTAAAGAAAATTATTCTTGGGTCTTCATGGATAAAAGGAAATCCATGAATCAATCCCGCATACCTTGAGATTAGCCAAGAGAATTGGATGATTTTGCAAGAAGGAAGATTTTCCTCAAATTTCTTCAAACTTTCATCAATGGAGGTCAAGAAGATGGAGAGAACTTTGGTGAGGTTTGAAGAGTGTTAGTATGAATTAAAGGGGTTTAGGGTTTGATTTGGGGGTTTTAGGAGACTTTACAAAGGCTAAAAGGGGCATGGGATTAAAGAAAATTATAAATTAACAATTAATGAAATAGATAGGATCACAAAATAGGGCCTCACAGAAGGCTTCCCAGGGGTCATCTACAGGTTTAGGGACCGTGAACCTGTCCATGAGACCACACTTGGTCTTGGCTTCGACTTGAAATCTCGAGGGATTTTCTAGATCAACTCACGGGGGGTCTCACGGATCGTGTAGCTGCACACGGATAGTGTAGCTGCACATGGATCATGTGCTGGTTTGTGGAGCATCACTTGGCCTGGAGTCTAGCCTCGATCCTTGATAAGCTCACTGGAACACTTCACGGGAGCCCCTCACGGACCGTGAAGGTTCACACAGATCGTGAAGTAATCCGTGGAGTTCCACTTGGTCCGGGGCTTGGTCCATACTTCAAGGAAGCCTACTAAAACAAACCACGGTACACACCACGGACCGTGAACCACCAAACGGTCTGTGGTCCCTCACTTGACTCCATTCTGAGCCCTCTTTCAGCATACATCAAAATACAGGCAGTCTCACTGCAAAGGTTATAACTTCCACATCCAAACTTCAAATCAAGTGAAACTAATTGAGCTGCTAAGATAACTCAATGAGATTCAATTTGATATATAATAGCTCACACAGTTCATCTCATGCCAAGAGATGTGGCCCTTCAAAGTCCATGATGCCTAACCGGCCTTACAACCTTCCACCAAAATAATTCCTTTGAATCTGGCCACTTAAATACAACTCATGACTACCAAAATTCAACCATGACAAGTTCAATACTAACCTTGAGCAACTATTACTAAGATCGAAAAGTTTTGGGTCATTATATCGTGTGATCTCTTACGAGGCGTTGTAAAGTATTTTGGGATGGACATGGCCTACAGATCGAATCTATGTGTAAGGTTAACATTCCAGAGATTATGTCATCTTTAAAGGAGGATTCACACGCCGTGTGGAGGCTCAAGACCCATGAACGGGTCCATGTGGATTCCAGTGAGCAACCAAAGCCTTGGGCCAAGGCTCTGAGCTAAGGGAGGCTCCATGGACCACCTCACAGTCCGTGTGAAGCATCAAAGTTCATGTGCCTGGCCATATGGTTATGTGAAGGAAAATATTTCTAAGTATGGAATGTTTATGGGAAAAGTCGGCTCCAAGTGTAGCCCTACGGGAGAGGCTCACGGACCGCGTGGACTCTCACGGTTCGTGTATTGGAGCATATGGGTGATATTTCAAATTTTTCCTATCCATTTCTAGATTAAAGCTAATAATTAAAGTGTGGACTCACGGCACGGCTCACGGACCATGAGTCACTAAACGGTCTGTGTAGTGCACACTTCCAGTGATAGTTCTAGTTTTCTTCCTCATTTTATTAATGGTTTAATTATAATTTTTAAGTAATCCTAAGGTCGTTTTAGCATTTTTAAACTGTCCTAAACCCCTGATTTTATGTTATTCACTCTCATTCAAGTCAAATCCTCTCAATTTCTCTCAATTGCTCTCAAAACTCCATTGAAGACTAGTTTGGGAATCAAGGGAAAGCTCAATTCTTCTTCAAAATATTCTTGTTCTTCTTGATTGATCATGGTATGTGGGATTGATTCATGGTTCTCCTTTCAATCATGAAGACCCAAAACTTCTCTTCTTCAATTTTGATGAATATTTCTCTCTTTGGAATTGGGTCTTTCAAATTATGAATTATTTAATTCAATTAAGTTGTGGGCTGAATTTAATTGTTAATTTCAAAGTGAACTAAGCCCTTAATTGAAGAATTCCACTGAATTTCTGAATATTTAAAAATGCATGTCCCCTTTGTTCTTCAATTCAAGCATAAGTAGTACGAATTATGCTTCTAATTGATGATTTCACCATGTTTTATGTATGAAAATATTTTATTATGACGATTTCAATTTTGATATCAATTACCCATGTTACTTGATAATCACCCATGCATTGCATTCATGAGCATGAAAAGCTTGATTGATGAAACTCATGTTAAGGGCTTGGCCCTCTTGATATGATATGACTTGATTTTGGTAAGACATGGGGATTGAGTAGATTGTGATAACATCTTGGATTGATATGGCTCTATGAGCATCTTGGGTGTTTTACACCATATTGTTATCTTAGAATGAGCTACTCCTATGCATTGATCTATGGATATGATTCTTGAAACTTTTGTTTGGATTTTTAGCCTAATTATTGAAAGACTTGATATACAATTTTGGGCTTTTTAGCGAACTTTGTATTTCTTTGACTTGAAGTATTGAAATCTCCATTTTGAAATATTGTATATGTATTCCCGTGGGATGAGACTTAGTATCGAGGAACTAGAGTCAGGGTGGACTACCTCTAAGGGTCCATACTCCTTTCCGTCAAACCATGTGCCAACATGGGATATCTTCTAAGATGGGATAGACTTGTTATGTATCCCCTTTTAGGATTGACTTGGGATCTACTTGGAAAGTAGTCCAATTCCAAGTAGTAGCTCGCTTGGTCTCTCTTGTTGTCGGTTGAGGTCACATCCCCACTTTGATATGCAGGTTTGCATTGACATGACACTTCATGGAATATTTGTTTTATATTCATCTCTTGCTTATATATATTCTTTCTATACATATATGTGCCCTCTTCATCTAGATGGTTTAGCTGGTTCATGTTCATGTGCATGGTATGCCCATATATTTACTACATTATATGTGATAACCTATACTCTCTGTCTACATGATCTAACCATGTAGGTACCGGAGATGACATTCATCTACCATTGGACATTTAGTTGGGATCTCAAATTTATTGATTAGTGGTGAGCCCTATGCTCCAAGCGCAATACCCACCTTCCTCTATCTTATGTTTTCTTATATTTCTATCTATCTTGTGACTTGAGGGTGAGCCCGGATTACATCGAGGCCCCATCTTATTCTATGTGGAGGAATTGTTGGACATAACGGATTCTATTGTACACCGTACGATGTTCTTGTTGAGAAGTTATGATTATCTATGTTTGCTATATGATGCTTCTGCTTATGCTATTATGAATTTTTGAATGGTAATGTGCTTATGTGGAAAGTCCCTAACGCTTCTCATCCCCATAGCTTAAGCCCAAAGCCTCGGAATCCCTTAGACTTATGTGTTGTTTATTGTATTACGCGTTCCAAACCAATGATTTGTGCAATGATGCTTGGATGGCTTGATCGAGGACTCTCAGGTTCTCCCGCGCCATGTCACATCTAAGCCCTATTATTGGGTCGTGACAAAGATAGTATCAGAGCCCTAGGTTTATAAATGATCATCAGAGTCCAACATGCCACGTCAAGTAGAGTCTTATTCATGGGTGTGAAGCGCGCCATACCTATGAATGGGAGGCTATGACGACGTTTTAGGAATTGTCTCACTTCCTTTTTTCTTATGTCGTGCTATGAAATATTTTGTTAGGTTTCCTGAAATGTTGGTATTCTTTTCACTCTTTCATAAGATGCCTCCCCGAAGAGCTCCCATTCCTAGACAGTCCCCCATTTATGAGGAACAAGCCCCTTGTGAGCCTGTGGAGAAAAAAGTGACTCATGCAGAATTCTAGAATGTGGTTGCTATGTGGGCCCAAATGGTATCTAATTAGGCCCGACCAACTAATCCCACAAATGGTAGCACTCTGACCCCTAGGGTGAGAGACTTCACCCAAATGAATCCTCCAGAGTTCTTTGGTTCGAAAGCTGATGAAGTTGCCCAATAGTTTATTGATGAGATCACGAAAGTGTTGACTGTTATGGATGTTAGTTCTGAGGAGAAGGCTGAATTGGCTACTTACCAGTTGAAGGATGTAGCCAAGGTGTGGTACAATCAGTGGTTGGTTGAGAGGATTGTGGATGTTAAGGTTAATTGGAAGGAATTCAAGATTGCCTTTCTTGACCATTTCTTCCCTCTTGAACTTCAGGAGACCAAGATGACTGAATTTATTAACTTCAGGCAAGGTAGCATGTCTGTGAGGAACTATTCTCTCATGTTCACACAACTCTCAAAGTATGCTCCTACACTAGTGGTGGATCCTCGTGTAAGGATGCATAAGTTCATTACTGGGGTCTCTGATTTGGTGGTGAAGGAATGTCGCACTACTAAGCTTATTTGGGAAATGGATATCTCCTGGGTTATGACATACACTGAACAGATTGAGGGAGAGAAGCTTAAGGAGAGGAGGATGAATGATTCCAAGAGATCCCGGTTTGATGGTGGGTTCTTCAATTCTAGAAGAGGTGGCGGAAATTGCTAATTCCAACAAGGCCAAACTTCAAATATAAAGTTTACCAACTCTAGGGTGCCTACTCCTAATGCACCAGTTGGAGGTGGGCCACAAGCTCCCCGTTGTGGCCAGTGTAGGGGAAGTCATTTGGGTGAATACAGGAAGATTTTGGGTGCTTTCTTCGGGTGTAGACGTATGAACCATAAAGTTGTTTATTGCCCAAAGAACACAAAGAAGGATCAAGGGGCTACAGGTGGACAAGGGTAGCCAAAGGCTTAAGTTGGTGGTGCTCCTAGAAATAATAGGTTCTATGCGCTTCATGCCTGGTAGGAGGTGGATGAAACTCCATATGTTGTGACTGGTATGTTAAAAGTCTTTGATTTTGCTGCTTATGCTTTGCTTGATCCAGGTGCAAATTTATCTTTTGTGACTCCTCTGTTGGCTGTTAAATTTGGGTTGAGTTCCAAAATTTTGAGGGAACCTTATTCAGTTTATATTCTCGTGGGTGAGTCTATTATTTCTCAGAAAGTGTATCGTGGTTGTCTTGTTTCAGTCTTGCATAAGGTCTTTCCTGGTGATCTTGTAGAGCTTGAGATGCATGATTTCGATGTTATTCTTGGGATGGATTAGTTGCATGCATCATATGCCTCGGTCAATTGTAGGACAAGGAAAGTCAGATTTCATATTCCTAATGAACCTATTTTGGAGTGGAAGGGTAGTGATTTAGTGGTTAGAGGTCGATTTATTTCCTACCTCAAAGCCAAAAAATAATTTCTAAGGGGTGCATCTATCATATTGTCAGAGTTAGAGATGTGGAAACTAAGTCTCCTACTCTTGAGTCGATTTTGTAGTTAATGAGTTTCCTGATGTATTTCCCAAAGATATGCCCAACATTCCTCATGAAAGAGAGGTAGATTTTGACATAGATATCCTTTCGAATACTAAACCTATTTCTATTCCTCCTTTCTGTATGGCTCCAGTTAAACTAAAGGAGTTGAAGGATCAGTTGAAGGACTTATTGGAGAAAGGCTTTATCTGACGAAGTATTTCACCTTGGGGTGCTCCGATGTTGTTTTTGAAAAAGAAGGATGGGTCACTCCGAATGTGTATTGATTATCGACAGTTGAATAAGGTGACCATAAAAAATAAGTACCTGTTCCCTAAAATAGATGATTTGTTTGATCAGCTTCAGGGTGCCACTCATTTCTCGATGATAGATCTTCATTCGGGTTACCACTAGTAGGGAGTGTGATATTCCTAAAATAGCTTTCCAGACTCGATACGGGCATTTTGAATTTGTTGTGATGTCATTTGGGTTTATCAATGACCTGACAGTTTTTATGGATCTTATGAATATGGTATTCAAGCCATTCCGTGACAGTTTCGTGGTTGTCTTCATTGATGATATTCTGATCTACTCCCAAAATGAACAGGAACACATGGATCACTTGAGGTTAGTGCTTCAGACCTTAAGGGAGAAGAAATTATTTGTGAAGTTTAGTAAATATGAGTTTTGGTTGGGGGAAGTTGCTTTCCTTTGTCATGTGGTGTCCGGTGATAGTATTAAGGTTGATCCCAAGAAGACCAAAGTCGTAAAGAATTGGCCTAGACCATTGACCCCTTCTGATATCCAAAGTTTCCTTGGGTTAGCTGGTTACTATCGGAGGTTTGTTGAAGGATTCTCCTCTATTTCATCCCCATTGACTAAGTTGACTCAAAATAAGGCTAAGTTTGTGTGGTCAAATGAGTGTGAGAAGAGTTTTTAGAATTTGAAAGACTGGCTTACATCGGCTCCTGTCTTGACCTTGCCAAATGGATTATATGGGTTTGTGGTGTATTGTGATGCTTCGCAGGTTGGGTTGGGATGTGTAATTATGCAACATGGTAAGGTGATAGCTTATGCGTCGCTACAATTGAAGGTTCATGAACAAAACTATCCGACCTATGATCTTGAGTTGGCTGCAGTGGTGTTCGCTTTAAAGATTTGGAGACATTACTTGTATGGAGTTCATGTTGATGTTTTCACCGATCATAAGAGTTTGCAATACGTGTTCACTCAAAGGGATCTTAACTTGAGGCAAAGAAGATGGTTGGAACTACTCAAGGACTATGATATGAGCGTTCTTTATCACCCGGACAAGGCAAATGTTATAGCGGATGTCCTTAGTAGGATATTCATGGGTAGTGTGTCATATGTAGATGAGGGGAAGAAATAATTGGTAAGAGATGTGCACCGTTTGGCTA
The DNA here is from genome assembly GCA_038996855.1 of Solanum aculeatissimum. Classification (NCBI taxonomy): domain Eukaryota; kingdom Viridiplantae; phylum Streptophyta; class Magnoliopsida; order Solanales; family Solanaceae; genus Solanum; species Solanum aculeatissimum. The sequence continues at coordinate 4,742 of JBCEWC010007020.1, read as the reverse complement.
GATTGGGTGTTAGACTGACCGACTCAAATAATAGTGGCCTTCTTGTTCAAAATGGGTCTGAGTCTTCTGTGATCATTGATGTAAAGGCAAAATAATATTTGTACCCTTCCTTGGTGGAGTTAAAGAGGTTGGTCGCTGAAAGGAAAGTAGATGTTTTCTTCCAAAGAGGAGATGGTGTCGTACGGTATAAAGATCGGTTTTGTGTCCTAAATGTCGATGGCCTAAGGGAAGTAATTATGAGTGAAGCTCATAATTTTCAATATTCTATTCATTCGGGATCCACTAAGAAGCATCGGGACTTATGAGAAGTGTATTGGGGGCATGGCATGAAGAGGACATAGTCAAGTTTGTGTCGGAATATACGAATTGCCAATAGGTGAAGGTGGAACACCAAAGGCCTATGGTTTGACCTAAGATATTGATATTCTTACTTGGAAGTGGGAAGATGAGAATATGGACTTTGTAGTTGGGTTACCCCATACTCGTAAATAATTTGATTCTATATGGGTTGTTGTAGATCGGATGATAAAGTCGGCTCATTTTCTACCGGTAAGACTACATATAATGTCGAAGATTATGCCAAATTGTATATCCAGGAATTTGTGAGGTTGCATGGTGTACCGTGGTCTCTCATATCGAATTGTGGTACCCAATTTACATCTCACTTTTGGAGATTGTTTCAAAATGGTCTTGGCACTAAGATCAAATTGAGCACCGCTTTCCATTCCCAATCTGATGGGCAAGCCGAGAGGACAATTCAAACTTTGGAGGACATGTTAAGGGCTTGTGTGTTGTAGTTCAAGGGAAATTGGGATGATCACCTACCACTTATCGAGTTTGCCTACCACAATAGTTACCACACTAGTATTGGTATGGCTCTATTTGAAGCTTTATATGGTAGAAGGTGTAGGTTCCCGGTGGAATGGTTTGAGTTGGTTGAGATGACGTTGTTAGGACCGGACTTGGTTGTGGAAGCCATAGAAAAGGTGAAGTTAATTAGAGAAAGGTTGAAAACTGCTCAAAGTCACCAAAAGTCTTACTAGGATGTTAAGAAAAGAGACCTTGAATTCTATGTAAGTGATTGGGTTTATGTGAATGTATCACCTGTGAAGGTCATTATGCGTTTTGGTAAAAAAGGCATGTTGTGTCCTCGGTATGTCAGACCACATGAGACTGTTGAGCAGGTTAACAATGTGGCTTATAGATTAGAGTTGCTTGTGGATATGATTTCTATTCATTCGGTGTTCCATGTTTTGATATGAGGAAGTTAGTTGGTGACCCTAAGACAATTATACCTTCGGAAGATGTCTCCGTTGAGGAAAACTTGACTTATGAAGAAGTACCGGTTACAATCTTTGATAGGCAAGTAAAATTGCTTCGTAACAAGGAAGCAGCTTTGGTTAAAGTTCTTTGGAGAAATAAACATGTGGAGGGTGTTACATGGGAGGCAGAGTCGGACATGATGAAGCGATACCCCTATCGTTTCCTACTCAAGCCTAAGGTACTAGGTTCTATCTCTTCCAAATGATTCTAATTCCTTGTTTTCTTGAGTTCATGACATTACATGCATACATGTGCACAAAATGATTTGAATAATGCTTGACATGAATTTTAAATGACTTTTGAAATGATGAATCATTGTGTTTATGTCGAAATATTTCTTGTTTGAATTGAGTCCTTCAAGCCTTGTTTTAGCCCATTCAACGAATGTTCCCAAGGGGGAGATGATGTAACAACCTATAAATTTCTGAACCATGTGAAGTTGTTTGAGGACTGGTTTGAGTCTATCTTGACTAGATTTTGGGTTCTCCAAGCCTCTCTTGCATGACCGTCTTGGAAGAAATCGCATTGATTAGGTTTTGCTTGATATCTTGTGGAAGTACTGGATTTAAATATCCATATCTCTTGGTATGGGATGAACTTTGTGGGCCACACCTATCAAATTGAAGCTCTTTGAATTATCTTCCCAATGCACTTGGTTTCACTCAATTCAGAGTTTGGATGTGAAAGTTATGGCTTTCACAGTGAGACTGCCTGCACAGGGGAGCATTCTAGAAAAGAAAGGAGAAATATTGGCTAAGTCACTACGTCACGGCAGGACCACGATCCGTGTGTGGCCTCACGGTCCGTGAGGCAGGTCGTGTGATCTCTCACGAGGCGTGGTAAAGTTTTTCGGGATGGACTTGGCCTATGGATCGATTCTATGTATAAGCTTAATATTTCAGAGATCGTATCATCTTGAAAAGAGGGTTCACGGGTCGTCTGGAGGCTCAAGACCTGTGAACGGGTCTTTGTTCATTCCAGTGAGCAACCAAGGCCTTGGTCCAAGGCTTTGAGCCAAGGGAGGCTCCACAGACCACCTCACGGTCCGTGTGAAGCCTCACGGCTCGTGTTCTGGGTGGGATGGTTCCGGGAAGGAAACTTTGCTAAGTATGGAATGTTTGTGGGAAAATTCAGCTCGAGGTGTGGCCTCACGAAAGAGGCTCATGGACCGTGTGGACTCTCATGGTCCATGTAGTGGACCGTATGGGTGACATTCTAAATTTTCCCTATCCGTTGCTAGATTGAAGGTCATCATCAAAGAGTGAACTCACGGCAAGGCTCACAGACCGTGTATCACTACATGGTTCATGTAGTGCACATTTCCAATGATAGTTCCAGTTTTCTTAGTCGTTTCATTAATGATTTAATTATAATTTTTAGTTAATCCTAAGGTTGTTTTTGCATTTTTAAACTCTCCTAAACCCCTAATTTAACTCTATTCACTCTCATTCAAATCTAATCCTCTCAATTTCTCTCAAAACTCCATTGAAAACTAGTTTGGGAATCAAGGAAAAGCTCAATTCTTCATCAAATTCTTCTTGTTCTTCTTGATCGATCAAGGTATACGGGATTGATTCATGGTTTTCCTTTCAAACATGAAGAGCAAAAACTTCTCTTCTTCAATTTTGATGAATTTTTCTCTCTTAGGAATTGGGTCTTTCAAATTTTGAATGATTTAATTCAATTAAGTTGTGGGCTATATTTAATTGTTAATTTCAGTGTGAATTAAGCCCTTTATTGACGAATTCCATTGAGTTTGTGAAGATTTAAAAATGCATGTCCCCTTTGTTCTTCATTTCAAGCATGGGTAGTATGAATTATGCTTCTAATTGATGATTTCATTATGTTTTAAGTACGAATCTATTTTATTATGATGATTTCAATGTTGATATCTATTACCCATGCTATTTGATGATCACCTATGCATTACATTCATGTGCATTAAAGGCTTGATTGATGAAACTCATGTTAAGGGCTTGGCCCTCTCTAAATGATATGACTTGATTTTGGTAAGACATGGGAATTGACTAGAATGTGATCACATCTTGCCTTGATATGGCTCTATGAGCATCTTGGGTGTTTTACACCATATTGCTATTTTAGAATGATATACTCCTATGCATTGATCTATGGATATGATTCTTGAAACTCTTGTTTGGCTTTTTAGCCTAATTATGGAAAGACTTGATATACGATTTTGGGCTTTTTGGCGAACTTTGCATTGCTTTGACTTGAAGTACTGAAATATCCATTTTGAAAGCTTCATTATGTATATGTATTCCCGTGGGATGAGACTTAGTACGGAGGGATTATAGTCGGGGTGGACTACCTTCAAGGGTCCATACTCCTTTCCGTCAAACCATATGCCTACATGGGATGTCTCCTAAGATGGGATTGACTTGTTATGTATCCCTTTTTAGGGTTGACTTGGGATCTACCTGGCAAATTATCCAATTCTAAGTAGTAGCTCACTTGGTCTCTCTTGTTGTCAGTTGAGGTCACATCCCCGCTATGATATATATGTTTGCATTCATGCATCATGACACTTCATGGCATATTGTTATGATATTCTCCCCTTGCTTATATATATTCTTTCTATACGTATATGTGCCCTCATCATCTAGATGGTTTAGTAGGTTCATGTTCATATGTATGGCATGCCAGTATACTTAGTGCATTACATGTGCTAACCCATACTCTTTATCTACATGATTTGTACCAACCCGATAATTTTTGAAAAATCCTTATGATTTGTCTTGTATGATTTACCACTGGTCATTGTTGAGTTTTGGTAGCCACGGGTTGATTTTAAGTGGCCGAACGCAAAATGGGTCAGTTGGTGGCCTAGAGAGCCCATTTGGGCAGTATACTTCAAACTATCATAACTTTTGGTTCGGGTAAAAGAGGTGTGCTGCTATATATAAAATACAATATATTTGAGTTATCTTCTCAATGCAACTGGTTTCACTCGATTCGGAGTTTGGATGAGGGATTTATGTCCCAAACAGTGGGACTGCCTGAAATTCGGAAGACATTGGAGATAGGCTTTGAAAAGTGGTTAAGGGAAGGGTCACGGTCCATGAAAGTTTTCACAGTTCATGTGGGGTGTCATGAGGTGGTCCAGTGAGCTAGGGGTGGCCAGGAACCACCCCATAAGACAAGTCATAAGCCACGGACCACTAAACGGTCTGTGTACATTTGGACGGTACGTGTACTGTTCCGTCAAGTAAGATAGTAGCTTGGCTAGGCTGTGGTTAGCCTAAATGGTTAAGGCAAGGGTCACGGGGTATAGGAACGGTCCTTGTACCCCCAAACGGCCTCTCAAAATTTTCTGTCAAGTGTTCCAGAAAGTCCTCCGAGAGTTCGCGTTGAGAATTGGCTAAGTGTTGGTTGATGGTGCATCCAGACGGCTCGTGAGA
>JBCEWC010007019.1:0-22076 GCA_038996855.1 Solanum aculeatissimum | reverse complement strand
TTATGCTTATGATATGAATGTTGGGGGTTTGAATGACTATGTGCTTATGTGGTAAGTCCCATAACCCCGGTGTGCCCTATAGTTAAATTCTCATTCCCCGTTCCCTTAGATATTTTGATATGTGTTATGTGAACTCATGTTATACCATTCCCAAAAATGTCCCCATAGTTTGAATCCCAGGTCCCCAATTCCCTGGAATTTATATGTTATGTGTTTATTTTCCGCGTTTCCGAACCGATGATGAGTGTAATGATGTTGTGATGTCTTGATCGAGGACTTTCGGGTTCTTCTTCGCCATGTCACATCTAGGCCCCCTATCCGAGTCGTGATAGTATTACACTTGGAACTAAGTGCTAAGAAATATATTCTTACACATTCTCTGTGGGATCGACCACAAATCTTGTTGAGTTTTATATTTGATCAATGATCGCTTTACTTTTCATTTGGAGTGTAAATGTGCTAACTACTCACTATAATGCTCCTCCACCACCTTCCCCGGTGGAGTCTTTGATGAATTTATTTGTTGTCCCAGCCCCTGCACCATCTCTGGGGGATTATTAGGGTGTACCTCTAGCACCAACGACTATCCCCGCACCACACGCTGAGGATTCTAGGCGAAAAGGAAAAGACAAAAAACAGTCTCAGCAACGCATCCCACCATCTTATGCTAAGAAGGCTGAGGAGAAACATATGTGCAAAGCACTTAGAGACCAAAAATGGGTTGTTGCAGAGCAGGAGGAGCGGGAGAGGCGTGCTTATGAGGTGGCTAAAGCTGGGGCCTCGGGAAGTCATTTTGGCCATGCCGTGCACTTTTATGAAGACGACCCCACTGGGGGGTCGCACCCTGCTGATGATTAGCCTGATGCCTAAGGCGTCTTAGGTATGTTCTCCTCCTTTGTCTTGATATTTTCTATTCCATGTACATTACGGGCAGTGCACAACCGTTTTGGAGGGGGTGGGGCATTCGTGCTACTTGGGAATTTTTATTACCATGTTTCTTTTCTCTCAGGTGCATTATCTAGTAGAACTGGCATGTTTAGGTTATGTTGTTAGCATAGATATAAGTCTTTATAAGAGACTATAGTAACCTATGATTTTTGTGACTAAACTACCCCAAGTTAATAATTTTTCAAATTGCTTGTATATGCATGCATCCCATTCTGACTAACATGTGTGATTTTTGTAAAGCATTACACACATTTTCTAGTGTGCATCTTGATAATGAAGCATAATTGTGTTGGTTAAATACTAAGTAGTGTAGGATATGTGTCATGTGCGTGTGAGCCTATTTTTCTAATTCGATTGACGCACTTGTAGGCTAGAACTTGCCCGATTAGTCCCACTAGAACAATTGAATGAGTGGATTAGAAAAGGATCTTAGGCCATTTTTGTGTAAAGCCACTCATCCTAAAATGAACCAACCAAATGAAATTATTCCCTTTGAACCAAAAAAATTGAGCCTGAATAAACCTTTTCTTTGTTATCACCCAACTCACCTCCCTTGTCTATTTGTGAATCCTTACTTTGGCCCTGGTCTCTCCAAGGACATTGTAAACCTCAATCTATGCCAAAAGTCTAAGTTGAGGATGGTTGTTACTGGCCCTGGTCCTTTTAAAAAGACATTGTGTACCTCAGCGTAGGCCAAAAGCCTAAGTTGAGGGTGGCTATTAAGGAAAAAAGCAAAAGAGTAAAATAGGAAAAGAGTTAAGTGATGAGAGGAAATGAAAATCATCTTGGGAGTGTAACCATAAGTATAAAAAATATAATAACAAAAACAAAGAAAGAAAAAAAAAGAAGGAAGAAAAGTGAAAGACACTGTAACGACCCGAAAATTTTCAAACTTCATACTAGTTGGTCAAGGTCCATTTTAAACTTGTTATGGCTATGTGGTGATGATCATGGATTCTATTTGAGTGGCCATATTCAAAGACATTGGGTTAGTTGAGTTTGTATGGAACCGTGTGAGAGGACTGACTTTGAATGGCTACATCTTTTAGTTCGAGATGAACTGTATAGACTATGACCTATCAAAACGAAGCACTTCGAGTTATCTTCGCAACACAATTTGTTTCACTCCAATCGAAGTTCATATGTGGAAGTTATGGCTATACTGGTGGGACTATCTGTGGCCGAAAGTGTTCTGGAAAGGGGAGGCCAAAGTTGCTAAGGCAGGGCAATACGGGAGGGGCTAGGAGTCGTGTGGAGGCTCACGACCTATGAGAGGTATCCGTGGGTTGATCGAGAGAGTGGGCTATAAGGTGGATCAAGGTCGGGGACCAAGTAAGGCTCCACGGACAACCTCACGGTCCGTGAAGGGCCTTCGTGGAGTGGTCCAAAGACTGCCGAGACCCCAGGTCCTGGACTCCGGGCTAAGTGAGGCTCCACGTACCAGTGTATAGTCTGTGTGAAGCTTCACGGACCGTGAGTCCTGTGGTGAAGTGATCCAGAAAGTCTTCCAAGATTCCAAGCTAAGATATGAACTAAGTCAGGCCACATGGTAGGGTTCATGGTCCGTGAGCTACTACATGGACCGTGTGGATGCTTCTGCAAGCTTCTGTTCCAGTTATCTTCTCCGTTTCATTAATGGTTAAATGGTAATTTTAATTATTCCTAGGGTCGTTTTAGCCTTTCTAAACTCTCCTAAAAACCTCTAAATTCAACCCTAATTCATTTTAATTCATTCAATCTCTCAATTTATCTCCCAAATTCTCTCAATTTTCTCTCATCCACCATTGAAGACCAAGCTTAAAATTGGGGGAAACTTAAGTCTTCATCAAAATCTTCTCAATCTTCTTGTTAAATTCAAGGTATGTGAGTTTGATTCATGGTTTCTCTTTCAACCATGAAGACCCAAAATCCTTTTCTCAATTTTTGATAAATTATAATTTTTCTTAAAATGGGTCTTTTGAATTAAGAATGATTTAGTGCAACTAAAGTGTGGGTTGTTCTTATTTAATGATTTCAAGATGAATTAAGCCCCTAACTGATGAATTACTTTGATTCAAGATGATACAAGTATGCATGTCCCCTTACTCTTTAATCTATACATGAGTAATGTTAAATTGATGATTAATTATTGATTTAACTTTGAATTTCTTATGGATTCTTCTTAATTTGGATTTAATTATGAATTCTAGTTACCCATGTTATTCTCATCATCAATCCTGGCATTTACATGCATGAACATGGATTTCAAGAAGGTTATGATGTGGGCTAAGTCCCAAATATGGTTATGACTATGATTTTGAACAAGAGTTATGACAAGAATGTGATCACATAATGTCTATGATATGGATCTTTGAGCAACCATAGGTGTTTATACTAATACGATATGATATGACAAGTATGAAGATACTCTTATGCATAAAGTTTGACATGAAAGTGTATTTGGCTTTTTAGCCCAGTGAAGTATGATTATAAAAGATGTTTGACTTTTTAGTCATGTATGAAAGTAAAACAAGTGATTTGGCCTTTAAGCCTAATTATGCATGGTTATGGTGTCAAGTGTTTCCATTTTGTTTTAAAGGAATATATATGTATACGTATTCTTGTGGGATGATGACCTAGCAGCGAGTTGTATTAGAGTAGTAAGTGGGCTATCCCTAAGGGTCCCACTCTTTTCCCTCAACTATGTGCCAACATAGGTTAAGCAACCAAAATGGGAGGCCCGTAAACTATGCTATGATATGATATGTTATATAAATCATTCTGAAATAACCGGGTCATAAGGAAGGTGCCCATCACACCGAAATGACTGGGTCGTAAGGTGTGGTGTAGGTTACCTTTTGCAAGTAATCTTCTTTCATCCGATAGGAGGCCTCATCGGGAAAGTTCATGTTGTAGCTCACATGAGTTTGGATGTCGGTTATGGTCACATCCCCTATACTATAAGCATTATGGCATTTTATGCATCATGGGTTTCGTGGCATATTGGTATACTATCCTTTCTTATATTCTCCTTATATATATGTGACCTTGTCATCTAGTTTGGTTGTAAGCTCATGTTCATATGCATTGCATGCCCGCATACTTAGTTCATTATTATGTGCTAACCCATACTCTTTGTCTACATGCCCTAACCATGTAGGGACCAAAGGTGACTTTCATCCCCCGCTAGACGGCTAATCGAGATTCTTGAAGATATTACTTTAGGTGAGCCCTATACTCCAAGGGAAACACCCACTTTCATCTACCTTTGCTTTTACTTTATGTTCTTTTACTTCATGACTTGTGGGTGAGCCCGGAATATGTCGAGGCCCTGTCTTATCTTATGTAGAGGCATTGTTGGATATATTGAACTCTCTTGTACGTTATGTTATTTGATACTTGTAATGATATGGCTATCTATGTTAAGTTATTGTATCTTATATTATGCTTCAGTTTTCGTTTATGCTATTATGATATGATTTGATTAGGAATGTGCTTATGTGGAAAGTCCCTAACCCTACTTGCCCCTATAGCTTGAGTCATACTTACCCGCCCCTTAGAACATAATTATTATGTGCTATGTGATTCATGCTTATCCCACTCTCGGAAACATCCCTAAAGCTTGAGTCTAAAGCCCTAGAATCCCCTAGACTTACGTGCTATTTGTTTAATATATGCGCTTTTGAACTGATGATGTGCATGATGATGCTATGATGGCTTTATCGAGGACTTTCGAGTTCTCCTTCACCATGTCATATCTAGGCACTACTTTCGGGTCATGATAAAGATGGTATCAGAGCCCTAGGTTTGTAAATGATCCTCGAAGTCCAACGTGTTGCGTCACTCAGAGTCTTGTTCATGAGTATGATGCGCGCCATACCTATGAGCGAGAGGCTATGATGATATTTTAGGAACTTTCTCACTTCATTGTCTCTTATGTCGTGGTGTGAGCTGTTATGAAAGATTTCCTAAAATAGGGTGTTTTTGTTGCTCTTTCAGAAGATGCCTCCCAAAAGAGCTTCCCTTCCCAGACAGGCTCATTTCTATGAGGAACAAACCCCTCGTGAGCCTGTGGAGAAATAAGTGACTCACGCCAAATTTAGGAATATGGTATCTATATTGGCTCAAGTGATGGCTAACCAAGCCGGCCAACAAATCCCACGAATGGTGGCACTCCATCTTCTAGGGTGAGGGACTTCACTCAGATGAATCCTCCAAAATTCTTTGGTTTGAAGAGTGATAAGGATGCCCAAGAGTTCATTGATGAGCTCACAAAGGTGTTGACTATTATGGGTGTCAGTTCTGAGAAAAAGGCTGAATTGGCTGCCTATCAATTGAAGGATGTAGCTCAAGTATGGTACAATCAGTGGTTGGTAGAAAGAATGGAAGATGTTAAGGTCGATTGGAAGGAATTCAAGTCTACTTTTCTAGACTGTTTCTTCCCTCTTAAACTTCGGGAAGCCAAGATGACTGAATTTATTAACCTCAAGCAAGGTAGCATGTCTTTGAGGGACTATTCTCTCAAGTTCACTAAGCTCTCCAAGTATGCTCCCATGTTAGTAGCCGATCCCCGTGTAAGAATGCACAAGTTCATTTCGGGTGTTTCTGACTTGGTGGTGAAAGAATATTGCACTGCTATGCTCATTAGGGACATGGATATCTCCCCGCTCATGACCTATGCTGAAAATATTGAGGGTGAAAAGCTCAAGGAGTGAAGGGTTAACGACTCTAAGAGAGCCCGGTATGATGGTGGGTTCTCCAACTCTAAGGGTAATGGCGGATTTGGTCAATTCCAACAAGGCCAAGGTTCGAATGTGAGGTTTTCTAACCCAAGAGTGCCTCCTCCTAAGTTACAAGTTGGGGGTGGTCCTCGAATTCCCCATTGTGACCAGTGTGGGAAGAACCATATGGATGATTATAGGAGAGCTTTGGGTGCTTGCTTTGGGTGTGGGGGCTTGGACTATAAGATTTATAACTGTCCAAGGGGTGCAAAGAAAGATCAAGTGGCCCCCAGTGATCAAGGGAGAAGGCTTAGATTGTTGGTGCTCCCAGAAATAATAGGTTCTATGCCTTTCATGCCCGATAGGAGGTAGAGGAAGCTCCAGACGTCGTGACTGGTATGTTAAGATTCTTTAATTTTGATGCTTATGATTTACTTGATCCGGGTGCAAATTTATCTTTTCTGACTCCTCTGTTGGCTGTTAAATTTAGATTGAGCCCTAAAACTCTAAGGGAACCTTATTCGGTGTATACCCCCGTGGGTGAGTCTATTATTGCTCAGAAAGTATATTGGGGTTGTCTTGTCTCTGTACTGCATAAGGTCTTCCCCAGTGATCTTGTAGAACTTGAGATGTATGAATTTTATGTTATCCTTGGGATGGATTGGTTACATGCCTCATATGCCACAATTGATTGTAGAAATAGGTAACTTGTGTTGGAATGGAAGGGTAGCGATGCCATGGTTAGGGGTGGGTTTATTTCTTACCTCAAAGCTCGGAGAATAATTTTTAAGGGGTGTATATATCATATTGCAAGGTTTAGAGATGTTGAGGGTGAGTCGCCGATGCTTGAATCGCTTCTGGTGGTTAATGAGTTCCCTGATGTGTTTCCCGAAGATTTGCCAGCATCCCCTCTATAGAGAAGTGGATTTTGGCATAGATCTCTTTCCGAATACTCAACCGATTTCCATTTCTCCTTATCGTATGGATCTGACTGAACTAAAGGAGTTGAAGGATCAGTTGAAGGACTTGTGGGAAAAGGGTTACATTAGACCAAGTATTTCAACTTAGGGTACTCCCATATTATTTGTGAGGAAGAAGGATGGTTCTCTCTGAATGTGTATTGATTATCGACAGTTGAATAAGGTAACCATTAAGAATGGGTACCCGTTACCCAGAATTGATGACTTGTTTGATCAAATCCAAGGGGCTACTCATTTTTCTAAAATAGACCTTTGTTCGGGTTAGCATCAATTGAAGGTAAAGGAGTGTGACATTCCGAAGACGGCGTTCCAGACTCATTATGGGCACTTTGAGTTCGTGGTAATATCATTTGGTTTGACTAATACTCCGACGGTGTTTATGGATCTTATGAATCGGGTGTTCAAATCGTTCCTTGATAATTTTGTGGTGGTCTTTATCGACGATATCCTATTTTACTCTCAGAGAGAGCAAGAGCATGTGTATCACTTGAGATTGGTGCTTCAAACTTTGAGAGAGAAGCAATTGTTTGCCAAATTTAGCAAGTGTGAATTTTGGTTGGAAGAAGTTGCATTACTTGGTCACGTGGTGTCCCGTGATGGTATTAAGGTTTATCCTAAGAAAACCAAAGCGGTGAAAGATTGGCCTAGACTATTGACTCCATTGGATATTCGAAGTTTCCTTGGATTGGCCGATTATTATCGGAGGTTTGTTGAAGGATTTTCTTCCATTGCGTCCTCGTTGACCAAATTGACTCAGAAGAAGGCTAAGTTTTTGTGTTCAAGTGAGTGTGAAAAGAGGTTTTAGACCCTGAAAGATCGACTCACATCGGCTCCTGTTTTGACCTTGCCCAATGGGTTAGATGGGTTTTTGGTGTACTGTGATGCTTTGCGAATTGGGTTGGGTTGTGTGCTTATGCAATATGGTAAGGTGATAGTTTATACATCTCGGCAATTGAAGGTGCATGATCAAAATTATCCAACCCATGATCTTGAATTGACGGCGGTGGTGTTTGCTCTAAAAATTTGGACACATTATTTATATGGGATTCACATGGATATTTTCACCGATCACAAGTGTTTGCAATATGTGTCCACCCAAAGGGACCTTAATTTGAGACAAAGGATATGGTTGGAACTTCTCAAGGATTATGATATAAGTGTCCTTTACCATCCCGGCAAGGCAAATGTTGTGGCGAATGTCCTTAGTAGGCTATTTATGGGAAGTGTGTCGCATGTGGGTGAGGGGAAGATGAAGTTAGTAAAGGATATGCACCGGTTGGCTAGATTGGGAGTTATGTTGGCCAACTCAGGAAATTATGGTATTTTTGTTCAACGAGGATCCGATTCTTCGGTGGTGATTGATATTAAGGCAAAGCAAGACTTAGATCCTTCCTTGGTAGATTTAAAGAATTTGGTTGACGAGGGAAAGATTGAGGTTTTCTCCCAAAAGGGAGATGGTATGCTACGGTACCAAAATTGATCATGTGTTTTGGATGTTGACGGCCTAAAGGAGATTATCACGGGTGAGGCTCATAATTTCCAATATTCTATTAATCCGGGATCCACTAAGATGCATCGAGATTTGAGGAAGTTGTATTGGTGGCATGGCATGAAGAAGGACATAGCCAAGTTTGTGTCAGAATGTCCGAATTGCCAATAAGGGAAAGTTAAATATCAAAGGCCCGGTGGCCTAGCCCAAGATATTGAGATTCCTACTTGGAAGTGAGAGGATGTGAATATGGACTTCATAGTTGGGTTGCCTCGTACTCATAAACAATTCAAATCAATATGGGTTGTTGTTGATCAGATGACTAAGTCGACTCACTTCTTACCGGTCAAGACTACTTATAGTGCTGAGGATTATGCTAAATTGTACATTCGGGAATTGGTGAGGTATGGTGTACCAAGGTCTATCATATCAGATCGTGACACTCAATTTACTTCTCATTTTTGGAGGTCATTTCATAGGGGACTTGGTACTAAGATCAAATTAAGCATGACCTTCAATCCCTAAATCGATGGACAAGTCGAGAGTACAATTCAAACCTTGGAGGACATGTTAAGGGCTTGTGTGTTGGATTTCAAGGGAAATTAGGATGATCATCTACCTCTTATTGAATATTCTTGTAATAATAGTTTCCATGCTAGCATCAGTATGGCTCCATTTGAAGGTTTGTATGGTAGAAGGTGTAGATCCCTGGTGGGTTCATTTGACATAGGTGAGGCGACATTGTTAGGCCCGGATGGTGGTTGAGGTTGTCGAAAAGGTGAGGTTGATTAGGGAGAGATTAAAGATGGCTCAAAGTTTCCAAAAGTCCTATTCGGATGTTAGAAAGAGGGATCTCAAATTCCGTGTAGGCAATTGGGTTTATGTGAAGGTATCTCCTATAAAAGGCGTCATGCGCTTTGGCAAAAAAGGCAAGTTGAACCCTCAGTACGTCGGACCATATGAGGTTGTCGGGCGAGTTAGCAATATGGCTTATAGGTTGGAATTGCCTCCGAAGATAAGCGCTATTTACCCAGTGTTCCATGTTTCGATGTTGAGGAAATTGGTTGGTGACCCTACGATAATTACACCTTTGGAGGGTGTGACGGTTGAGGAGAACTTGACTTATGAAGAAGTACCGGCCAAAATATTTGATAGGCAAGTGAAGAGGCTTCACAACAAGGAGGTGGCTTAAGTTAAGGTGCTTTGGAGGAACCAACATGTGGAGAGTGCTACATGGGAAGCGGAGTTGGACATGATGGAGTGATATCCGTATCTTTTCCAATCTACTCAAGCCTAAGGTACTAGGTTCTATCCTTCCTAATGGTCCTAATTCTTTAAATTCTTGAGTTTTATAACATTGCATGCATACATGAGCACGAAAATTATTCAAATGATGTTTTGATATGACTTTTAAATGGCTTTGAAAATGATGCATGATCCCTTATAAGTTATGATGAAAATGTTTCTTGCTTGATTGATTTTCTTAAGTCGTGGTCTAGCTTATTCGAGGACGAGTTCCCAAGGGGGAGATGATGTAACGACCCAAAAATTTTCAAACTTCGTACTAGTGGGTCAAGGTGTGTTTTGAACTTGTTATGGCTGTGTGGTGATGATCATGGATTCAATTTGAGTGGTCGTATTCAAAGGAATTGAGTTAGTTGAGTTTGTATGGAACCGTGTGGGAGGACTGACTTTGAATGGCTACATCTTTTGGTACGAGATGAACTGTGTAGACTATGACCTATCAAAATGAAACTCTGTGAGTTATCTTTGCAACACAATTAGTTTCACTCCAATCAGAGTTTGTATGTGGAAGTTATGGCCATTTCGGTGGGACTGTCCGTGGCCAAAAGTGTTCTGGAAAGGGGAGGCCAAAGTTGGCTAAGGCAGGGCTATACAGAAGGGGCCATGAGCCGTGTGGAGGTTCACGACCCGTGAGGGGCGTCCGTGGGTTAATTAAGAGAGTGGGCTAGGAGATAGAAAAAGGCTCGGGACAAAGTAAGGCTCCACGGACCACCTCACGGTCCGTGTGATGCTTCATGGTCAGTGAGGGGCCTTCGTGGAGTAGTCCAGAGACTTCCCAGACCCCAGGGCCAGGACTCCGGGCTAAGTGAGGCTCCACAGACCTATGCACGATCCGTGTGCAGCTTCACGGACCGTGAGTCCTGTCATGAAGTAATCCAAAAAGTCTTCCAATTTCCAAGCCAAGATGTGAACTAAGTCAGGCCACACGGTAGGGTTCACGGTCTGTGAGCCACTACATGGACCGTGTGGATACTTTCGTCAGTGACTATTCCAGTTATCTTCTCCATTGTATTAATGGTTAAATGGTAATTTTAATTATTTCTAGGGCTATTTTATCCTTTCTAAACTCTCCTAAAACCCCTAAATTCAACTCTAATTCATGTTAATTCATTCAAGCTCTCAATTCATCTCCCAAATTCTCTCATCCACCACTGAAGACCAAACCTGAAATTGGGGGAAACTCAAGTCTTCATCAGAATCTTCTCAATCTTCTTCTTAAATTCAAGGTATGTGAGTTTGATTCATGGTTTCTCTTTCAACCTGAAGACCCAAAATCCTTTTCTCAATTTTTGATAAATTATGAGTTTTTTCTTGAAATGGGTCTTTTGAATTAAGAATGATTTAGTGCAATTGAAATGTGGGTTGTTCCTATTTAATGATTTCAAGATGAATTAAGCCCCTAATTGATAAATTACTTTGATTCAAGATGATACAAGTATGCATGTCCCCTTAGTCTTTAATCTATGCATGGGTAATGTTAAATTGAGGTTTAATTATTGATTTAACTTTGAATTTCCTATGGATTCTTCTTAATTTGGATTTAAATTATGAATTCTAGTTACCCATGCTATTCTCATCATCAATCATGGCATTTGCATGCATGAACATGGATTTCAAAAAGGTTATGATGTGGGCTAAGTGCCAAATATATTTATGACTATGATTTTGAACAAGTATGGGTTATGACAAAAATGTGATCACATAATGCCTATGATATGACTCTTTGAACAACTATGGGTGTTTACACCAATATGATATGATATGACAAGTATGGAGTTACTCTTATGCATAAAGTTTGAAATGAAAGTGTATTTGGCTTTTTAGCCCAATGAAGTATAATTATACAAGATGTTTGACTTTTTAGTCACGTATGCATAAAAGTAAAGCAAGTGATTTGGCCTTTAAGCCTAATTATGCATGGTTATGATGTCAAGTGTTTCCATTCCATTTTAAAGGCATGTATATATATACGTATTCTTGTGGGATTACGACCTAGCACCGAGTTGTATTGGAGTAGTAAGTTGTCTATCCCCAAGGGTCCCACTCCTTTCCCTCAACTATGTGCCAACATAGGTTAAGCAATCGAAATAGGAGGCTCGTATAGTATGTGATGCTATTATATGATATGTTATGTTAATCCTTTCAAAATGATCGGGTCATAAGGAAGGTGGTCATCACACCGAAATGACCGGGTCGTAAGGTGTGGTGTAGGTTACCTTTGGCAAGTAATCTTCTCTTATCCAATGGGAGGCCTCATCGGGTAAGTTCATGTTGTATCTCAAATGAGTTTGGATTTCGATTATGGTCACATCCCCTATACTATAAGCATTATGACATTTTATGCATCTTGGGTTTCATGGCATATTGGTATACTATCCTTTCTTATATTCTCCTTATATGTATGTGCCCTTGTCATCTAGTTTGGTTGTAAGCTCATATTCATAGGCATTGCATGCTTGCATACTTATTGCATTATTATGTGCTAACCCATACTCTTTGTCTACATGCTCTAACCATGTAGGGACTGAAGGTGACTTTCATCCCCCGCTAGATGGTTAATCGAGATTCTTGAAGATATCACTTGTGGTGAGCCCTATACTACAAAGGCAACACCCACTTTCATCTACCTTTGCCTTTACTTTTTGTTCTTTTACTTTATGACTTAAGGGTGAGCCTAGAATATGTCGAGGCCCCGTCTTATCTTATGTAGAGGCATTGTTGGACATATTGAACTCTCTTGTACGTTATGCTATGTGATACCTGTAATGATATGGCTATCTATGTTAAGTAATGGTATCTTATGTTATGCTTCCGTTTCCGCTTATGCTATTATGATATGATTTAATTGGGAATGTGCTTATGTGGAAAGTTCCTAACCCTGCTTGCCCCCATAGCTTGAGTCATACTTACCCGCCTCTTAGAATGTAATTGTTATATGCTTTGTGATTCATTCTTATCCCATTCCCGGCAACATCCCCATAGCTTTAGTCCAAATCCCTGGAATCCCTTAGACTTATGTGCCATTTGTATAATATACGCGATTCTAAACCAATGATGTGTGTAATAATGCTATGATGGATTGATCGAGGACTTTCGGGTTCTGCTTTGCCATGTCACATCTAGGCCCTACCTTCGGGTCGTGACAGACACTCCCAACAACAAAGAAAGTAGGGGACAACAAGAATTTGGGTACCAAAAGTAGAGGGCTAAGCCAAAGTAATGTCTTGAAGGGGCAAATTAGTTACTGTGATCCTAAATGTACCACACCCTAGCCCGAGCCTACATTACAAGCTGTAAAAGTCCTAAAGTGATCCTAAAAAGGTCATTCGAGAGTTAAAGTGGTGAAAATAAGGGCAAGCATATGGTGTCTACCCGTGGGTCAATTGAAAATCTTTTGTGAGCGCAAAAGTTTACATTCCAGTCTTTGTTTTGCATTCATATTTTATGCGTGAGACTTCTTTGTAGTGAGGGAACTATCCACACACTATTTGGTTCTAACCCAACAAGTCTTCTTTGTTCTTGAGCTTATGTGGACCAACTGAATATGGTGTAATGCTTAATTTCATCCATGTAAGTTTGCTTGGGTGAAAAAAACATTGTGAGCTTACTTTTTGGACATATGTGATTGATTGAGAGGTTATTGTATAATTCCGATTAGAGGCTTGTATTTGTGTACCGTTATGTTTATTTTTGGTCATTGCTTGAGGACAAATAATAATTTTAAGTTGAGGGTGTTGATGAGTCATGAAAATACGACCCCTATAACACTTTAACATGGAATTTTTGCGATTTCTCAAGCAAATTTGTGGGTTTAATGTGTTTTTTAGTGTTATTTTTATGGAATAAGACTAAGGCATGGATTTGGAAAAGAAGGAGGCCGAACGAGAGGAAAACTAACTGAACAAGGACCACACGGGCACCCTCACGGGTCGTGTGGCCTTACATGGGCCGTATGACGAGTCGTCCAGAAAAGTTGATGCAGCACAGGAAGGAGAAAAGCAAAAATTAAACCAAATAAGGCCTTACGGATGCCCTAACAGTTCGTGAACCCTCTCACAGACCGTGGGGACGTCTGTGGCCTCACACTTTGTCATATACGATGTGCACTCAGGGAATAGAGCAAGGCGTTGCTAAGTCACAACAAACGAAGCCTATCACGGACCGTGAAGCAGTACACGAGCCGTGTACTACACCATGCAGCTGACGTAAGTTAAGATAGTTGTCGTCAAAGCAATAGGCAAAATACTCAAGTGTAAGACCACGTGGGGTGACACGGCCCATGAGGCATGAAACGGACTGTGGGTTGCATGTTAGCCTACACTTGGAATTTAGGAACCACAAGAAGCAGCGACAGATACAAGACAAGTCCTACGGTACCTCACACAGACCGTGGGAATGCACACGGGTCATAGAGTTGGCCGTTTACCTAACGTGGATTACCATGTAAAATAAGAAAAATCACGTGAAGTGGAGTTATACGGGACCCACCACGGGCCGTGAAGATGGTCATGAAGAGAAGTTCTAGGTGAAAAAGAAATTGCAAGTAAGGGTCCACGGACCATGTGACAGTCCGTGAAGTGTCACACGAGCCGTATAGTTGCCATCAGCTATGCCAAAGCCAGTTTTCCTATTTCTAGTCAGATTATGTTTTCTTTTGTATATATATATATATACATTTTTATACCATTTTTAATGATTATTGACTGCTGGAGAGAGAATTCAAATAGAGACCAAACTTTTGAGAGATTTTTATTAAATTCGTTGGTTTTTATTCATCAGTTCGCAATTGTAATCCATGGACTCCTTATTTATTCAATCATAAGTTCTTTCTACGATTTCTTTACCTTTTTATAATATGTTTTCATCAATTATGCTAGTCTAAACCCACAACTAAGGTTGTGGAAACCATGACAACTAGTTAAGATAGGAAAATTTGCGGTAAAATTTGGGATTAATTATCGTATGCATTGTGGAATTCTTCAACTTAATTTATTCCTTAATGAGTCGATGCATTAGGGTATGCCTGTATTCATTACATGTCCGGAAGGGATGTAGTGATTAGGAAAAGAGTCCTACGAAAGAATTTGAGGTTATTAACCTAGTCTAAGTGATTGAGACTGGAAGGTGAGAGCATCCTAGGGTTCATAACAAGGGGCAAAAAGGGTATACGTTCTAAGATCGGAAGGTAATGAACAAAATGCACCTAAGAAGGACTGGAAGGTGAATTAGGTGTTAATTACTTGTTTAACTTTGTGTACACAATCATGTCCGTCTAATCCCAAAGTTTGACTATCGAGTTGGGTGTCATGGGGACCGCAATCCTAGCTTCACGATTAATTGTTAAACTCCAGTAGTTATCGTTAGTTAGTCACTAGAATATCTTTGCAACTTAGTTTTTAATCACAAAACCCCCATTTATATTATACACATTTATTTCAGAAATAGGTATTACACCTGGAACTAAGTGATAATAAATATATTCTCATGCATTCTCTTTGGGATCGACCTCAACTCTTCTTTGGTTTTATATTTTATCAACGACCGCTTTACTTTTTATTTGGAGTGTAAATTTGGGCGTATGAGCCACAACTATTTTACCAACAGAGAAAGAGAAGCTCTGTTGTTTTGTACAGGGCCTGAGACCTCTGTTAAGGATTGGCACACATGCATTGGTGGCTTTAGGTTAATCTTATCTAGATATTGTGGATCATGCTTGTACGATTGAACAGATTTTTCATGAGGCCTACAAATACAGCAGTAGACGGGCCCGCCATGAGTTACAGCTACAGTGAGATTCTGTGTAGGTCTAGGGAGAATTTTGGCAGATCTCAGTAGATATCCTAGACCAGGACACCTTATTTAGTTGGCCAAAGCTCTAGGGCCTCGGAGGCAGATGGTACCAACCACAACAATTAACATAGTAGATCTTGAGCTTCCCCACGGTGTTATGAGTATGGGGATTTAGACCACTAGTCCCGAGAGTGCCCTATGTGAATAGAAAGGTCCCTGATAGGTCGATTTGCTCTACTACCGACCCTCCGAGGAAAAGGTCAGGATAGAGGTTGTAGAGGCTACCAATATGGCTCTAGAGATGATGTTATCTCAGGTATGATTACCTTATGCCAACAGTTGATTTCATGTTTATTTGATCGAGGTTCCACTTTCTTATATGTGTTTGTTTATTTTTTCACTTGTTTGAGTATGAGTTCTGAGCTTTCTTTACTCTGGATTTGTGTATTGTACTTAGTGGGGGATCAAATATATAGGTTAGGTATGGTGACCTTTAGAGTTGTGATATTTAGGTGGGGTTGATATTGTAAGGTGGGCTTGATTTTGATATTCTCCTAGGTGTAGATTGTTAGCTCCACATCGTATTACAGTAGATGATTACACTAGAATTATTACCTTGATATACCTGATATATCTCCCATAGTGGTTAGAGGTTTGATAGTTGTACATTGACTGGTATTATGTTCTATAGTCGGCTAAGATATTGTATTGACAGATTGTTTGGCATACTTCAACCCATGTTTAAGATGTGATAGCTGAGACTATACTACAGAATGATGCAATAGTTATGAGTTCTTAGATATGTTTTTTGTGGATTTCCTGGATTATTGCTAAAGAGAGATTATTTTTCTATGGAGATCAAATTACCATTCATTAAGGGTCAGGGTAGATGATATTCTGTAAATTGCATTCCAGACCCATTATGGCCATTATGAATCTATAGTTATGCCTTTTGGGCTGACTAATGCACCTGTTGGGCTTATAGATCTGATGACTTGTGTACCAGTTGCATTTGTTATGGTGGACCTGGTGAGGGACCTACTTGATAGTGGTTGGTTTGTTAATTACTATAGTGATGTGATTGGTAAGTTAGATGTTACAATTGTTTGATTTTAGTCCATTGAGGTATTGGGTGTCAGGTTAGATTGTGGAGGCTGGCTATGCATTGTATGATATTGATTCACGACAGTTTTGAATATCTAGTTGGGAGTCGGTGAGTGTTGATTAGAAGTGGTTTACCTCCCTTGTTTGTAGTATTTCGTGCATGATTGAATGATGATAGTTGTTGGGGACCATGACTAAGAATGTGGTACATATACCTGTATGCGAAAGAATGTATAAAAAGCCAACCAGTGATTGGTACGTGGATCATCTGTTGTGTTCTGGATAGTTTTTATCATGTTGAAGCTACTAATGATTGTGATGTCAATAATATATTATATTGGAATGGTGTTTTGATGATTTACTACACTTATGATTACTATTGTTACTTTGATTGACTAACAAAACAATAAAGGAACTGCGAAGCCACCTGTGGTTAAGTTATGAGGATTGTTTGCATAAGGAAATAGGAAATAGGGCAAAGTCTGTATAGGGGGAATATGGCTATAATAGTGGATAATTATGATTATTTGGATATTTGCTAATATGTTGAGGGCATGTATACCTAGCATGTTGATTTCCTATTACGCATTAGCCGATTGAGCTTAAATGGCGAGTGACTGATCGTTGAGGATCCCTTAGAGATTGCTACGCTGATTCTTTATTACGTACAGGCGGGTTGTGGTGTTTCTGGTTAGTTGAGTTTTCCTAATCTGTTGTTAGATACTGAGCATGCTTATAACTATTGTATTCATTACGCCTTTATTCTTATTTTTGTAGAAGAAAGTTCTATTAGTGGAAGATGTTGTAATGACCCTCTAGGTCATTTTAGCCTCGGAGTGGAATTTCGACAGTTCCATCAGCTCTGGAACAACAAAATCGGGTTAGAAGAGTGTTCAGTGTAAGTATATCAAGTTTTTCAAATTTAGCCTCTAGAATAGGTCAATAGTTGACTTTAGTTAGCGTTCTTGGCAAATATTCCCAAATGAAAATTTTGACTGTACCGTTGGATCTAGAATGTCAAGTTTGCTCTAGGATGACCTTTTGTTCAGTTCTCGAGGCTTCCAGGTGTGTTTTGGCCCTTTCAGTAGATTTTAATATTCTAAAGTGGGCCCATATTGGAATAAAATAACCTTCGGTGGGAGTTTTGACTACATCATTGAGTTTGACATGTCATTTTTTGACAGATTTCATATATGAATTGTATTGTTTCAACTATGAATGAGACCGAAGCATCAAAATTAAGTTTGAGCAATTGCTGAACAATAAAAGACGACGCGCCAATATGGCCGAACCACAGGCCACCACGTGGTAGGCGATGTAGAAGGTATATTATCCAAAAATTGCTTCTAAGTCACGAACAGAGGAGTGGGATATTTCAAACAATGATTTCTCTCTTGTTTGTTTAATCCAATTTCAATGATTCAAAAGGCTAACTTGTGTATTTTTTGAGAAGTACATCGTAGAAGGTACGAAAATTGCTTTTGGCATGTTGTTTTAGGCAAAATTAGATATTTTGCTACTCTATATTGAATCAAATTTTTAAAAATTTTGACATGCGATTTCTTATCCATTTTGAGTCAGAATTTGGTTAAATTTGTGTCTATTCTGTGTGTTTTTGCGAGATGCATGTTGTGGTAATATTGAAATTAATTGATAGCATTCCATTAGGAGAAAAAAATATGATTTTAGTTGTGGGTTATGTCATACTTTTTTGAAAATTTTGTGTTGTAAATGTTTTTACTAAATCGTACTACTTCTTCAAAACTACACTGCAATATGCTCATATTCTATTAAATTAACCATATTTTTGAGAACATTTAGCTGAGAAGTTGTTGTAGTACATATTTCCGATAAGCAATGTCATGTGATTTTTGGGATGTTTCTTATTGTTCCAAGCCTTTTTTTGAGCTCAATTTTTTGCTATAAACTCAGGGTAACGTAATAATCATTTTACGGGGGTTGGTTTGGTATTTTAGGCATGAGTCCTATTTTTTTCATTTTAGTCGCATTTAATGTATCTTTCCCCATTTCTTAAGATATTATAGCCAAAATAGCCGCAGTTATATTGTAATTCATGTTTTGATAGTTGAGCGACATTTGGAGGCAATCAGGAGAGGCAAAGCTCGTGTGGAATAATCCTAAGCACGTGGAATCGCCTTTCAAGTAGGCTAGGCTTTCCCCACCTCTAGAATGAGTTGAAATATATATTATTGGAGCCTTCTCATTGTTGAAATTCTAAATAAGATATGTATGTATGTTGTTATGGCTAAGACTATTATTTAGACTCTCTAATACCTATATCTATCACGTTAGCTATTATTTAATGTTGTCTGGGCTATGAATACTTTTGATAAAGGTTGTAAAGGTGCAATAGGGTACGACTAAGGTAAGGTAAACATTGATGCTACTTGTATACCTGCTTGACGGTTTCACTGCTGGTTTGACCTATTGGACTTCCTGATACTGATAAATATGCTATACCTAGTATAATTATGGTTACGTGTCATTTATGTTATGATTGTGTCCTGTTAAAGGCTAAATGTAAATCTATGCCCTATGATTGATACATATGTTTATTTTGATACTTGTTTACATGTGTGGGTGGTCTGGTATTGGTGTTATGTAGTATTTGAGAGGTTGGTTGTTAGTTATACTCCTGGATACACCTAATAACTCTGTGGTTATGATTTTGTTGTTGCGATTCTATTGGTGTACCGTGTTTATGATTCTCTAGTGACTGAATAGTGATCCTGATTGTGTATTGGATGCTATACCCAGGGATTTCATCAGACTGTCTATTGTTGGTTGGGATATTTGTTGCATTTATCAACTGGGTTGCCTGCTAATCTATCCTGGGGACTTGTTACAGTTGTTAAATGGCTTGTGTGTTATTGTTTGAATTACTGACTGTACTTATTAGTTGAATTGTTGTTCATTTTTTTGGGTTACCGGGTATATGGGTTATAGTTCTACCTGGGAGGTGCATGCAACACCCCAGGAAACTAGTTAGGCTGGCTACTGTTATTCAGAATGTGGATTACACTTATCAGTTGGATTGTTTACGATTATTCTAGATACTTTTGATGTCTTAAGTTGGGATGAACTTGTTGACGACTAGATATGATTTTATATTACTTTTGTTGATACATATATTTATTTGACAACTTGTATGCTTGTTGGGTTTTCAGATACTAGAAGACATGCTATATCCTAGGACCAGATTTTTTGTTGTACTTTGGATCATCTGTTGAGGCCATTACTTGCAGTTCAGTCCAGGCACAGTCTACTGCCACACCTTGATTCCAATCCAAGGTATCGTTTGATTTCATCATATCTCGATGTCCAACTCGAGGTACTACACAACCTATTGTCTAGTCCAGAGTACCACTTGAGTTTATCACGCCTTATTGTTTAGTCCAGGGTACTACACATCTTATTTTTTAGTCAAGGGTATTGCCTGAGTCTAGTCTAAACACTAGGACCTTACACCAACGTACCATACTAAACCTTGATCGTGTGACAAGTGTGATATGGTTCTAATTGGGTTTCGTCAGTTGGTCCGTTCCATTTCTATTTGCTTGGTTCTAGTTTTTCTTAGTTAGGTTCCCCAGATTCCATAGGCATAGTTGAAACTTTATCTTCGGGTTAGTTAGTCGGTATCATTGCACATCACTTGGGTTATTCAAATGGGGTTTTGTGGTTCTCCAGACATGCTTATCTTTTGGCTTGGGTTTAGATATCTAACACTGAAACATTTCATTACATTTTTTCTTATCATATTTATTGTATTTCACTCAATCGGTCGATGATGTCTATTAGGTACCTTCCACCGGTACTCACGCTCTACTTTTCTGCATCTACTCGTGATGAAGGTCCAAGTATGATCCATGGACATTGATTTGGAGCTTGTGGATGCGTCAGGAGGCTTTAGTGAGCATCAACAGCTTTAGACATCCTACGGTGTCCATGTGTTTTATGGTTCATCTTTGGTATTCAGGCATTAGCCCTGTACAATTATAGTTTTGGCTTTTATATGTTGGAGTTTCTCCTGGTCATGTATATGGCTATATATATATTATTATTTTATTATTTTTAGTTTATAGTAACTCTATATAGGTGACTTCCATGTTTTGGGTAGGATGTGATTGGTTTTATATTATTTTGCTAGTATCATTATGATTAGTGATTTAGAACAAGTACCGTGGGTATTGGGTTGGCTTTCCTGTAGGTGGGATCTAATAGGTGCCATTATGACCTAAAAAGTTGGATTATGAAAAGATAGTTTCAATCAAATCTCTATTAGTGAAGATATTAGGTGTAAGGATCCAGACCTCAAGAGGCCTTAACGATGCTTAAATTTTAGTTTCTGATGCCTTTTTTACAAAGATGCCTTTCCAAGGTCACCTTCAAGAGCCGTGGAGAGGTCCACGAGCCGTGGAGGCAACCTTGGGTTGACCCTTGGCCATTTTCATGGCTTCTCAAGTGGCCCTCCACTGAGCCTTTCATTGCTCATGGTCCTTACCACTGGCCGTGAAGGGAGCTCGTGGAAGGTTTCCTTGGCTTGAAAGCCATTGTTTGGTTAAGGGTGCCACAACAGATACCCTATACGGTCCGTACAACCCACCACGCCTCGTGGTGGGGTCTTGTGAAGGCCTACTCCAAGAGAATTTCTAAGTATTTAAGTATCATCTTGACGATGAGGCACCCTCCACGAATACTTTTATGGTCTATGGTTCTTTGTACGACTCATGTGGCACTTGTACGAGTGCCCTGGGAAAAAATTCTAGTCCTCTTCATTAATGGTATTCTCGTAACTTTTGTTTATTTTAAGGTCTTTTATGACTTTCCCACCTATCCTAAACCCCTAAATTAGCTTATACTCCTTCATTACTATTCATTCTCATTCAAACACTTAGACTCTAAGAAATTCTATCTCCTAAGACTCCATTCAAGCAAGACTTTGAAGATCCAAGCTAGGATTTTAAAAGGTCTTTCAATTCAAGTCAATTTGATTCTAATTTTTCTAGTTCTTCAAGGTATGTGAGATTGATTCATAAATCCCTTCCAATCATGAAGACCCAAAAATCTATTTCTTTAATTTCATGATTTCTAAGTATGATTGAAAATGGGTCTCTTAAATTAGTTTTAATTTATTTAAATTGAGCTATGGGCTAAACTTTTTTATGATGATTTGAATCGTTTTATTATGATTTACATAGGTTTTATGAAGAATTGAATATGCATGTCCCTTTAATTTATGAATCTATGAATGGGTAAATTCAAGTATTGTTTAATTATTGATTTCTTCGTGGACTTCATATGATTTCTTCCTCATATGTTGTTTTAATTATGAATTCTAATTTCCCATGCTATTCCTTCATTCTTCATGACATATGCATGCATGAAATAGTATTTTCATGAGATTTATGATGTGGGTTATTACCCAATTATGATTTTAACAATAATTTCAAGCAAGTATGGTTATGACACGACATGTGATCACATAATATCTATGATATGACTTTTAAGCATTTATGGGTGAGGATCCACCAACATGTACAAGTATGAATGAGCTACTCCTATGCATGTATTCATGAATTGAAGTATGATTAACTTTTAAGGCTAAATGTCACGACCCGGATAGGGGCCTAGATGTGACATGGAGAAAGAGGACCCGAAGACTCTCGATCAAGCCATCGTAGCATCATTACACTCATCATCGGTTCGGAAACGCGGAAGCTAAAGCATGTAGCACATAAG
>JBCEWC010007018.1:0-22079 GCA_038996855.1 Solanum aculeatissimum | reverse complement strand
GGACACTTAAACTCAACCCGTGGCTACCAAATTTCAAACATGACTAGTATAACATCATACAAGATCAACCATAAGGATTTTCAGAAATTTTCGGATTGTTACATGTATAAACCTTAATCGATTCACCCAACAACCATACCAACAGCACCAATAAGTCAAAAATGGCCCGAGGTCACTATGCACTTACTCAAACTGCCCAAGTATTCACGAAAACACCGAAATGACATGGAGAGTCATTACAATCTTTCAATGGGTGGATGTGCTTACATGGATGTCGATGAGGCATTATACTTCACACAGTGTATGCCACATATTAGTTCAAACGAAAAGGTGGATGTGAAGGGTGTAAGTGACTCAATAAGTTAACGGAAAGGGTAGTTTTGAGTCCAAACATAGTTGAAGGGTATATTTGGTCTATTTCAAATAGTTGAAGGGTAATTTTGGCCCTTTTCTATTATAATTATAATATAGGGAGAAAAGATTTATTAGGTACCCAAACAAATACTCCCTCTGTCACATTTTATGTGGCATCCGTTTTATTTAGCTCATCTTAGAAAAAATATCACCTTATGTTTTAACTTTATAATTTTCCCTTTTACCCTTACTAAAATGATTTACAATCACACAAATATTTAATGTTTGTTTTAGACTACAAACTATAAAAGTCTTCCTTTTTTCTTAAACATCATTTCAAGTCAAACAATACCATATAAAATGAGACGGAGGGAGTTCAACCCAAATAACATTTAAGTGGATCAATGATCCAATCATTTATTAACTCAACTCATTTTAACATTCTTAAATTCAACCTAGCATAAAATAAAATTAATCTCAAAATTCATTTCGAGACTATATATTCATCCCACGTACCAAACGACCTTTTAGATTTTTGTAGAATAATATATCTTTTCCTTATGTTTCTCATAGTTGAAAGAAGAAGAGCCAAGGTGAAAACTAAAGGGGTGTTTTGTATGAAGAAAAATATTTCCTCGTACAATATTTCTTTTTTATTTTTAAAAGAAAAAAATAAGTGAATTTTTATTTATTTTTTGGTGTTTAATAAGTAAATGGAAAGTACTATTTTTAATATATTTGTATATAGGTAAATGAGGGTGGAATGAGTGGTAGGAGTCGAGGGATGGAGATGAGATGTAATGGAGGATGTGGAGGAGATAATTAATATGTAAAGTCACTTGTGTAAACTACTAGGAAAAATCATTTTCCTTATTTTCAAGAAGTATGTTTTTCCCAAAAAAAAAAGTATTTTCAAAAATTCTGACATGAAAAATTGAAAAATATTTTTCCTATATCAAATACTCCTTAAGGGTGTTAAAAAAAAGAAAAAGAAAAATTGAACTAAATCGAAAATCAAATCAAATAGAAAGAAAAAAATCAATATTTTTCATTTTGGTTTGCTTTGATTTTTAAGTTTGAAAACCAATAAACTTTGATCTGGTTTTAGTTTTAAGCAAAAAAATAATCGAAAATTGAAGAAGTAAATAGATTATAATAAAAACGAAATTAGCATTCCTTAGAAACGGTTAGAATACAAACAAGTACAGCTCTGGTTGTTTTAATTTAAAGTTTTCCACTTTTAAGGACACAACTAAATGAACACATGTAGTTGTTTAAGAATAATTAAACCAATGGGAATTAGCAGAAAGGAAATAATTAACAATCAAATTTCCATTTCTTAACAAGTATGGTCCAGGAATTGTTTACAGGTATTACAATATTTCCAAGTTCTTTTCTACCTTTTGATGTACAATATGAACATACATGAATGAGAATATACTATTTCACAGCTACATACTCCATCTTTACATTACCAGAGACTCAGAAACATGAGAATTGTTGAATTTGCGCGTCATTCTTGTAAGTTGTACAGGGTCATGTTAATCTTCTTTGTATCGTTCCAGTTTTATCGGATGCCCCCAAAGGGTCACCATGACTATTCTTGATAATCAAGTGGTCAAAACATCTGGGACAGTAGGGGAAGGGTTTCCTACTATTTTACCCCCAAGATCTGGAAAACATTCAAATTCAGGTAAGGAACCTACTTTGCCATCAGCATCCACTTGTATGGGATACTTGAGAAGATGTCCATTCAATTCAGTGAAATTATCAGCTGTGTATCTCTTCCAGTTATCTTTAGCGATTGCATTCACCCTCCTTACACATTCTAATGTTTCTGGTTCTTGGAAACAATCTTCTAATGTTCCAAGGTGCTCTGCCCACAGAGACATTCTATATCCATAGATCTGGAGATCAAGACAATATGAAAAATAAATGATTCACTTAAACATCAGAGTTTTCCTCAACTTCTTCTCAAAATAGTGGCTTTAGTAATTGAACTTTCCAGTTTTAAACAGTAGACCAGTTTTGCTTCCTTCTTCCTATAAATTGACATATCATTACAGCTTGACTATTTGAACTAATAGTTATTTGGAGAAAAAATGAACATAAAATCAAAAGGATGAAAAGTAGAAAATCAGCTGTCAATGATTTTATGATAGATGAAAAGTTCATTCCCCTGGTTTTAAAATGGAAGACATGGTATCTTCTTTTGATTTTGCATGTAACTTTCCAACTAAAACTAAATCCGTTGGTCACTTCCCATGTCTATAAAATGTCATCCAAAGATCAACCTTTTTCTCTAACTTCAAATAATAAATATGGAAATATAGATGAAAATTATCAAATATTTGAACCTGTCCCTGTGGATGCTGCTGCTTCTTTCCCCAGGAGTGATGTGGCTGATAGGCACCCATAGCTATCTCGGTGTCCTTTGACCCAGCTAAAGATCGTTGATTTATGTTGGCAGAACCCAGTATGACATATTCATCATCTACTATCATTCCTTTAGCATGCACATATATCATGAAACGCTGAAATTTAAACGAATCCGAGACCTGGTTGCATGGCCAAGATAGAAAAACATGGCTTAAAAATATTTGCTAAGCTTAATTGAATCAAAACACATTAAAGCAATTTCATGAAACATAATCTGCCAATACATATAACATTTCGCACATGCTTGTTATGTGAAATGGAGGTTGCCGATTCAAATCACCAGTTTTTTCAATTATAAAGTTACCAGACAACTGTGGGACCTGCTTTTTATAACCTTTGAGCAAAAGTAGTCTATACGAAGAACAGCTGGGAATTACTTCAATGCTGGTATAGAAGAGGACCTAACTATAACTGTACCTGCATGTACTCCTTGGGCTATATGGAGGGAAAGGAGCAAAAGATATTTTGAAGAAAAATTTGTAACTGTACTTAGCGTCACATACCAATCTAATAACTATCTCTCAATCCAACAGATTGAGGTCCGTTATACGAATCCCTAGTGACCATGTCACTCTATTTAAACTCATCTTAGACCATTTTTACTTATTTAGTGTCAAATACAAATATATATATATATATATATATATATAATAATTTAGCTTCTTGGTTTAGGGTTGTCAATGTATATGAAGCAAATACACTGCTAGAGTTACTTGGTTCCTCCAATTCACATAAGGTGAAATACACAAGTAATTGTCACAGTTGCTGAGAGGTGTAGAATACATGAGGTGAGATGTCACAAGTAATTGAGTTTTTTCACCTCATGTATTCAGCTCTCAGCACCATTTTAGAGTTGTTTTTGCATTAATTTTACTTTATTTACTTATTTCTTAAAAACAACTAGAAGCAGCATGATAGTGAACTCCCAGCGACAGTCAACTTATCTCGAGCAAATAGGTCACTGCATAATGTTTGGGCTTAATGCTAATTGCTCCCTTAAGGCCAACATTTTCACTGGTACGATTATTCACTGCTCATAACAAGGACTTATATTAAGCATGTAGGGAATCTCTTAGTGAAAAATGGTTGAAACACACCATTACCACAAATAAGGAGACAAAAAACAACACTCCCTGGGGTATGTTATCTTTGTCGTAGAAATAGAGGGAAAACTTAGAATGGAGAAGCTAAAACTTAGGAGTGCGTAGAGGGTTCAGCTCTTTTTCATGTGAGGTTGTTCAACGATGAGGAAGTTCTGTATTCATTTTAAGGATTCTGTGACAATTCCATTGCCGACCTTGAAGAGTTTTAAATAATTATACTATCAAGGCAGTGACTGAGATGGCATTCTAATCTAAATGCATGCATTGGCGAAATTACAGAGCGCGTGGAGAAATACTAAAGTGACAGGAAAGGAAGACAGATAAAGAAATTTAATGCCTTTATGAAGAAGATAGTTTACCCATATACACTCCCTAATCCAGACATACTAAGGACTGTATATAACCTATTAGCTTAAATTAAATAGGTGATCAGATTCATAAACACTAGCAAGCAACAAGCTATATCTGTGAATGAAGAGCACAAATTTTTCAATCTCATGATGGCCTTCCACTTCACTTCAAGTGCTCATTTAATATAACTACATAAATTCATTTGGACATTACCTTATCAGCATCACTAGAAGACTGAGCATTCGCTTCACGATTGCCGAGGCAGTAAAAATTTAAATAATCTTGTGGATGTGAGTCTAAAAGCTGCATTGACTTGAGCTCCCTTGCAATAACGTGATACATCATCTGCATTGTCTGGCTCTGTTGAAAGCACACAAATCTCAATAAAGCACATCGTATAGATTCTTTTGTCTTACTAAATCATCAAATTACATAGATAAATAGCACAAGTTTGACACAACATAAAATATTTTAGTAAAAGGTGGTGTTCTTTATCAAAATTCTCCTCCCATTCATTCTGCTGGGTTCATCAAACACACAAGATTTTTCCACTGACGTCCTTTTTCCTAGATTTTGTGTCCCTGTATATTCAATAAATAAAATACCAAATTATAAGGATGAGAATGTTTGGAAAATGGGTAGCTATTTCCATTCCCTTTTATTTTAATCCACATGATAAATGATGCAACTAAGATATTTGGATACCCAAATAGTTGCCATCTCTGTTATTTCAAAACAGCCTTTGATTTTAGTTGCCCACCATGCATAGTGTATCACATAATCAATGTTGGATGAAATTACATTTACGAAATCCAATGTACAGATAATGATGTTCCAGGAAAAATAGATAACCTGCCAGTATAGAATTTCTTGCATTGTAGTTGACTTGGGATCCCCCTCGGGCCACATGGGCATAACAATGTATACACAAAACCGTTCCTTGGATCTAATTTTATTAGCAATTTTCAGTGCCAACTCCATTGGTACCAGATGATCAGCTCCTGATAAAAAAATAATAGTAGGAATAAG
Source organism: Solanum aculeatissimum (assembly GCA_038996855.1). Classification (NCBI taxonomy): domain Eukaryota; kingdom Viridiplantae; phylum Streptophyta; class Magnoliopsida; order Solanales; family Solanaceae; genus Solanum; species Solanum aculeatissimum. The sequence continues at coordinate 16,803 of JBCEWC010007018.1, read as the reverse complement.
AATTAAAGTCTCGTAAGAATGAGGAACCAATGCTTTAAAGTCGCAGTAGAACAAGAAAATTTGATCAGCTCAACTGATGACTGGACGATCCTATTAAACTTGTAAGTGCTATAAAAAGTACTGATTTCAGGAAGAAACAGAAAACTTTCAAGGCTTTCTGTAAATGAAACACTTGAAGAAAATAAAATGGAGACGAACTGGAAGTTACAAAATTTTACAAACTTTTTCTTACTTTTTTCTTGGAATAGGAAGTACAAAACATTTAAATCTGTAAGAGTAATAACAGCAACTTCCTGAAGCAATTATTAACAAGGACACAACTTATCTGTATGATGGCCATGTAAATTATGATAGTTATAGTAACATCTGGCTTTACCATCTGGATTTACCTATTAGTCAAATGCACTGAAGTAGCAAATGTAAATAGGCTCAACAATTTCACTTGCAAATAAACCCAAGCCGCACTTTTTGATTTGAGAATCACATCTTCTATTTATCTATTTGAGGGTACATAGTGTCATTATTTTACATTTATATTAGATAATACAGAAAGATTATATAAATTTACCTGCATCTTTGTATGATGGCCAAGCATATGATGACCCAAGAAAATACTGATTTTCAATATATATGAAATGCTGAGCAGATCTTATCGCCTGGATGTATGCTGCTTCAATGCTTTTGTCTACTACTAGATCTTTTGAGCTGATAAGGTTCTGCAGAGGACATAATGCACAGAAATTGTGAATAATGATGGGGCAATCAGATACATTTTCTGCTAAATTCTCCGTATAAGTATAGCTAACTTTGCATAACTATGAAAAGATTATGATAATAAGCTTTGGTTTCTGTACCTGTTCCGCAGCAACATCAGTACTCTTGGGAAAACCTTGCACTGAACCTGAATCAATGGAACGGAATATCTGCAATATGAGAAATGACGACGAGCGTTAAAAGCAATCCAGCAAATTCTGCAAGCCATTTGCATGACAAAAAAACATCTACCTGCACATGCCAATTTTCTGGGTGATCTTCCCTAGATACATATAGTTCGGGATCATCTCCTGGAATCTCAGTCATTTCTTTGGAAACCGCAAAGGCAGGGCTGAGTATCCATGAGATACGCTCAATTTTTAGCATTGCATCATCGTGCCAACGGGACATCGTTTTCTTAATAAAAGAGAATTCCCTCCACTTTGTTGCTCTCCTCCATCGCTGAGCAAAGTTTATAAGCACGTCATATGCAGCAGGTCCATCAATTCTACAGTGCAAATCATGCCATGGCTCCCTTGGGGCCTTGGTCCCTGGCTAGTATATGTGGTACATAAAAGAAAATTTTAAAGACATAATCAACTAGAAATCCATGATCAAAAGAAATAGCATGAAAATGTCATGGTAGATAAGACATAGAAAATCACATAAACATGTGGCTGGCAATAATCATATATGAAACTGTAGAATTTCACGTTCACCGTCATGGGTTCAAATCAAACACAACAACACTTATCCTAAGTAACTTGGGGGCTTAACCTTATTCACGATTGACAATCGAATATTCAATATTTAATATACTTAATCATAGTCCTTGGACACGTCTAATAAGGTAAACGAATATTACTCAACACAATAAACTTCCATAAAGTGCATGAGAAATTGAAGTCAAATAACATTGGCATATGTCAATGAATTAATGGATGTCGAGTAATACATTACAAAATTTCTTAAAATCATTGTTAATGTATTACACTATTTTTTTATAGTTCTTGTTTACCATATTCCAAAACCTATTTCTAAACTAAGACTTATTTTCAGTAAAAATACCATCTTGAGAGTGTAAAAGATTTGAATATAGTCATAACTGCATGCTTTGAATATTGTTTTTGTGTAAATTGACTGATGACAAATATTATACAATCAGCCACAAAGTACAACTCCCAAACTAATTTACATCAACATCCAAGCGAATAAATCATAATAGTACTAAAATAACAAGATAGGAAAACACAAACTTTTGCCTGAATACTCAAATTCCAGGGACATGACTGTGAGTTCAGATTTTAGTCTTTTTTTAAAAAAATCTTTTTGTATACTTTTTAGGAAAAAAGCTCAAATATGTCATCGAACTTTGAGAAAAAACTCATCATGTCATTTGTTAAAAGATTGACTCATCTGTGCCATTACCATTTGAGGAAAAGCTCATTCATGCCATATTTTTTAACTCCGATTTTGCAAAATAATTTTTTACTCGAGGCCAATTATATTCGACCACGTCATTAATTTTTTTTAAAGCCAACTGTTAGTAACGAAATGGTTTTGATGCATTGACAAACTCTGGGATGGGACCTGATCCACTCTTAGAGTAAGTCAGTATATAGTTGATAGTGACATGTGTCTGCAAATAACTAATTCTAGTGGTGCTCGAGTATTGACTATGTGGAAGGTTCGCTGGCCAATGATATTGCAACAAATGGTGCAGTCTAGTGTGTGGTCCCAATGGTCCCAAAAGTTTGTTATTCCACAATTAATGTCTTGGATATATATTTCAAATGTGTGTAAGAGAAAGCTATCCACCCCAACACATTCACAACTGAAATATCATCTTCTCCATTCTGAAAAACACGGAAGAAAGCAATCATGGCGTTGAAGCTTCAAGGATTCATCTCAAGCTTTCTTTAGTATTTTTCCCTGCTCTTAATGTGAACTAGGTCCTCGTTTATAAAGGGTTATGGGGTTTTGTTTTGAAATTCCTTTTTGGGTGTCTTGCTTGTGTTCTTAGCTTGGGGTAGCCAGGAATTGGTTGCCTTGCTGAGGCTTTACTGTAGAGAGTTTCATTTGTTTGTAAGGAGAAAAAGGGTTTGTGGATCAACCCTCAAGATTGTAATTGTAAGGGGTTACAATCATTTTGCTCCTTGAAGTTAATGAAATCTGAGTGAAAATCCTATGGATCAGGTAGTGGTTTTACCTCCCTGAGCAAGAAGGGTTTCCACTCTAAATCAGCCGTGTCTTTACTTTGTGTCTTTTTTTGTTTATTTGTGTTGAGGGACCTGGTCCCTTGGTAGAGTAGACGTACGCAGTCCAACAAGTAGTATCAGAGCGGAAACTCTCTAAAAGGTTAACACCTAGAGGGGATCCTGTAGCAATGGTTGCTCCTACTATTTTGGAAGAAGGACAATCAACAATTCGACCTCCTCGTTTTAATGATCAATACTATGGATGGTCGAAGCTGGTGATTCACAAGACAGGAACCTCTTCATGCATCAACTCCAGCAATCAATGGATCTCTGGATCAATTGGTTATTGGGATTGAAAAAATAATCCCAGTAAAAAATTAGGGATTATTTTATCCTGTTTGGTTGGATTTGTTCCCAGAATAAGCAATACCAGAATTCTTCTATACCAGAACTATGGTATTATCTTATACAGGATTCAACCCGGGATTCTAAGACTAGGATTACCAATCCTTGGATAGAACAGAAAAACCAAAGTAATTTTAAAATAAGGGTAAAATTGTAAAGAAATTGTTATCCAGCTTTAAACCAAATACATTTTTTTTTTGTTATATTCCATTTTCAACGCGATGAACCATTATTTCGTCAAAAAGAGGTATAGGCACTGGATAATTAATCCCAGTATTACATCCCTTGCATCATTATCCCGGCATAACTTTTCATGAGCCTAACTACTCTTAAACTTGGGGAACAGAAACACACTTGATTTAAGCAACATGGAGAGCTCAGATAAAATCTTGAGCAAAACTTTTACAGCAATTACAGAAGTTGATGACATACTTTACAGCCCAAACTAATCAAACAGGCTTCACAACTTGAATATCTGAACTACAGATTGCCCTGTGCTTGTTGACAGTTTTAGTCACATGGGCAATAACAACAACTAAAATATCCACAAGCATTAAAAAAATGGGTTAAACTTCATATACTGGAAACAGACTTTTAGGTACTTTATAAGGTATATAGCTTAACAGAGAACCCTCAAGATCATTCTTTTCACATGACTTGGTCTCCACTAGTTATCATAAGCAATCTGCCGCATTGGCCCATGAGTCTGACTAGAATAAAGTATACAAGACATTTGCCTGACTACCTAATAACTACTAGCAGATTTCCATAAAACCATTTCAGTGACTGCTGACTGTTCCTGTAACTTCTTATTGCTGAATTCAGGATAACAGTCAGCATATGTGTTTCAGAAATAGACACTACAGTTGTTTTGATAAATCTTAGCAAAGTGCTTCTTGTAAGAAGTTGTCAATATAAAATGCACGAGAGAAATCCTTAATTTGAACGAGGTTATTGGTCATCTGCATTTGTGAAGCTGACTCAACCTACGAACTTCAAAATTCTTGATATTTTTCTTGACAAGGTCTTTCTTGTAATTATCAATTATAAACCACACCAAATTAAATATTACAGGTATCAGAATTATCAAAGAAATATATGGAACAACAAACTACTCACAGGAAAGTTAGGCGCATGAAAATCATCTTTAAATACAGTGTCGAGATCACGGAATAAGCGATGTTCAGGTGTATCATAGCGACCATCACAGAGGTCAAGACCTCCTAAGAAGGCTGTAATTTTTCTATTATTTCCAGGAGCCTGTGTATCAACAAGAATGCACTTCTGGTGATGCGTGAACATGGTTCCAACAACCTGGAAGAAACAATTAAATATGCAAAATATCAACAAAGGGGAGATAATGGCCAAAGAGTAAGGAAGTGTCAACGCAAAATTAGATTTCTAACACAGAATATTCATGCTCTCATTAGACATGCGCCATAACAAAATTTAGCTTCACTCGACCCAGCAAAGCCTGAGGTGTTATGTTAATAAGAAATATGTTTCTCCAGTCCACTATTCAGGACAATATTCACCATCAACAACAAAAACGAATGCATCGTTGCAATCTTTTCTTGCTGAACCTTTTAACCTCTTTTTTCATTTTTCCAGCAAACTTATGTGAACACTTTCTATTTTATAGAATTGGGTCTCAAAAGGAACTATTGAAAGGTTATAGCAGGGACAGTAACCTCATATTCATGTATAGAAGCTAAAACTCAAAGTTCTTAGACTATGTTAAACCTGACAAACTGGTGGATGGTTAAAAAGTTACCTGTTCTTCATAATGCTAATCTTGCAGCTACTTCAAATGGCTAGGATAAGTAAGTTACCTGTTGCTTCAAAATGCTGAGCTTACTGCTAGCATAACGTGGTGACAGAACACAAATCACAGATGAATGCTTAAAGAACTTTTTGGTCTCCTCATCGTGAGTTCCCATTAATCCTTCCTGCAACAAATGTCATCTCAAATCATTGCAAAGGGTGATATACAACAAGAACTACAACTGATGGTGCATCATCTTGGAAAGCAAAGACAAAAGCAATTGGTTGTTCGATAATACAGATTATACTGTACACTGAGCTCAGCTTGGTCAAATAATAGACATTATCCAGCTCATTTCTAAATTGCATAGAAGGATCTCCTTTCACAATCATGGGTACAACTACGTCCCAACATTAGCTGAAAATGTTTTCAAAAGGATTGACCATGCAGGTGTTGAGGTTAGGATTTAGGAAGACTTAGTTACCTTTAAAATGCCTATGAGTGATATGCAGAACATCCGCATAAGGCATAGTCATATAGGAAATTATGGAGGGCTACACAGTCATTGGATTTTAAGCCAAGAAATGAAGAATTTCAAACTAAATAACAGCAACCAGCAGATTAAGTACGAGTGCATGACTAATGTTGTCGTTGGAGTTTTAAGAAAATAAGAAAAAATATTACTCCCTCCATTTCCATTTTTTGTCTTATTTTTTCCTTTAGTCCGTATCTTACACGATTCTTTAGTTTCAACTTTTTCACATAACACATTTAATATCATAAGTTAAAGGACAATTTGATATATTTTATATATCATTAATTTAAGACTACAAGATTATAAATTTTCTTTACTTCATGTCAAATTAAATTAGACAAATAAATTGAAATGGAGGGTGGATATAAAAACAACAGCAACTAGCTAAAGTTAAATGGTGCTAGCTAGATAATACTAGCCATGAAAGACGTAAAAAGAAAACATAGTCACGTGGACGTGCTACTACTATATAAATATCTTTGTTTAATAAACAAGAATAAAGTATGCATTGAAGCCATACTATAATGCTATACTTTATCAAAAGTTCAACAGTACATACCGTGTTAATGAAGAACTTATCATGCGATGTTTTATCATCCCAAAGTAACATCAGAACTCTCACACCTTCTTGTGATTTATATTTAAGCAATTCACCAAGTGTCAGATCACCACCTCTCGGCAATGACCTTGTGGGTTCTCTGATTAACTTAATCTTATGAAAAACAGACCACCCAACAATGTAAATTAAGTGATGAGCTTCTGAAATTGCATAACATATATCTTCCCAACATTTATTGTGTTCAAAGTCTGTACCATTTTCCAATTCAATTTCTGGGAACTTCACATTATTACTTACATGAGCATCTTGGTACAGTTTCACTGAACTCCCTTTTCTCACTGGAAAGTAGGAATTTATGACACCTAGATGCTGAGGATCTGAAGCAATCCCGCATTTGTACAATGGGTTTTTATCACAAGGGTAAAATTTCATGTGGACCCGAAGAGCCGTATCGGGTTTCGAGGAAGACCCAATAATAGGAAACCAACCGGAGATATCCTCACCGGTGGCTATAGTCTCCGCCGGAATTTTCACCTTACCCATTATTTCGGCCCCGAAAAGGTCATCATCCTTGACCCGAAACTCCAAATAGGCCATAGGATGAGCCAAGTGGATCCGGAAATGTTCGTCCCAAAATGGGTATTGGGAGTTAGGTATGACCCGAGTACGGGCTAGAGCGGTTTGTGGAGCAGAAACGGTGACATATGGGTCACTGGTGATGATTTTCCGGTGGTGATCTTTCTTACCGTCATGGGAGGTGGATTCATGTGGTTTCCGACAAATGCCACCGAAAGTGAAGCAACGGCGAAGACGGCCGGAAGTTATGTCGAAGTTTGGTAAATTACGGGCTTCAATAATGTGTAGTTGTAGATCTCCATGTAATAGGATCATTTTGTGTTGAGAGTATATACGGCATAGAATATGGAAATCCAAGAAGTTTTATTTATAGGTAGTAGATGATGGGTGTTAGTAGGAGGGGAAAGAAGAAAGGGATATTCTAAAGTGGTTTGGCAGATGAGAATTTGGTTTGATGGAAACGTATGGGATAATGGCACGTTACAGTGACAGTGATTCTTTTGTTTGCTCAGAGTTTACGATTACCATGCGTTGGTCATGCATCATGCATGGAGGTCGACATTGTAACAGCAATACACAGTACAGACACATGAAACCAGCACCGGTGTCAAAATCAAAAATATTATTAAGTGGGTGAGTTAAATACAAGTTAGGCAACGCCCAACTTAACTTATATTTTAAACAAATAAAAATGAGAGGTAAAATGAGTTATTCAGGATAATATGAATAAATAAGGATATTCATATATTAGAACAAAGATTATGTTATAAGTTAATTTACTTTTTAGAAAATTAAAAGATTTTGCTTACCTTTGCCCACACCAGCTCCTCCCCATTAAAAAAAAAATTATTTTATGATTGAGTCTTTTTCTCATATTATCCATTAAATTATCCATTTTTAAATGGATAATATGAGTTTTATCTATTTCTATCCATTTTAAATGGGTTAAGTATCCAATTTGTTTAAAATGGGTAAAACTAGATAAGTACCCAAATAACTTATCCATTTTATCATGCATAGATACTAGTCATAGGAGTCCGTGCAAGCACAGGTTCAACATATGTTATTTTTTTTGTTTCGATTATGTAACATTGATAAATTTTTTATACATATTTTTAAAATTTTAAATTGTTAATTATTGCGACTTATAACAAATTATATATATTTTTTAAAATAATATATGTTATTTATTTTGTTCCAATTTATGTTGCACATAGAAATATTTTGAGAGTCAATTAAAATTTTATTTATTTTTAAAATAGTTTAAATTGTTAATAGCTAAAGTAACCGAAAAAAATGATTTATTAGGGGTAATATTATAAAATCAAACAATTGAAACAGGTACAACAATCAACAGCCGCCTTTAAAAAACATGAGCTATTAGGGGTAATATTGTAAATTCATAGTTGAAGCAGCTAGAGAAATAATTAATAGAAACGACGTAATAAAACCAAACAAATAAGTAGGCATGTTAAGGGCAGTATTGTAAATTTATAGCTACAACAATTGTGGAAATAATTAATAGAAATGCCATAGTAAAATTAAGCAGATGAAACAAACATGTCAACCGTGACGTGTCTGCTTCAAGGTGCTTATATATATATATATATATATATATATATATATAACATAATACTTCTATTATTTTTCGATGAAGCCTGTCTGATTGACCACGTTGGGCCACTTGACAATTAGTATCTTATATGGTATACTTTTTTAACAAGTAATATACATTCTATTATAATATTAATGTATGTGTGATTAATATATAGAAATTCATGAAATTAGTAATACAAAAAATTTTAATGTATGCATTAATACAATTAAAAGCACAATTGTCCTTCAAAAAAAATTTCACAATCTTTTCATCATATTTATAAAAGGTATTTTCATAAACAAGTACTTTTTAAAAGTTATTCAATATACGCATGTTATTTTAAATAAATCAAATTAAATATTATATAAGAAAAAAATCTCATTATAACTAATGCAAACATTACTAATGTCAGTATTACTGTATACTGACTCACCATATTCAGCAATATTCATACACCCTACTGACAACTCCTAATTTTTAACCATTGCACAATGAGTTCAATTTATTTATTTATACATGATAGTTTAAATTGAGATTGTTTACTCAATCAAATTACTTTTTATTTTTTATATTGTCGTTCAATTTAATTAATCAGTATTGATTATTTTATTTTGACTTGATATTAATTGTAACTAAGTAGAGAGTACTTTTAAATTTGATAATCTTAAATTAAAATATATCAATCTTTTTGTTTAATCTCGTACTCTTAAACATATCATGTGTAAAGTTGAAATAAAAAAATTGAAAAAAATCTTTTTTAAACAAATTAAAAAGAAAATAGGACAAACAAATATGCGATTCATTAATATGACTGCCTTGAGATATTCTAATATCTTGTTTATAAAACTATGATTTATATATTTGGTCAGATTATAAAAATCGGATAAGTGTTAATATTTTTTATAAATTCTGGAATTTTTATATTTTATAAGAAAAAAATATAAACTATGATTTATTAGTATTTGAGTAATAACCATTTATGACTATTTCTCCCGAAGTGATTTATCTCTTTCCTTAATCTTTATCTACTTCTGGTTCTTATTTACTACGTACTAGCTCAATATATATTAGTTTTTGTCTTAATTTATGCAATGAAATTTTGAGAGTTAATTAAAGTTTCCCCTAAAATTAGGTTTTGAAAATTGTGTCTTTTTTTGCCTTGTTTTTCTGGTTGAAAAAATAGGTTTTACTTGCAACTTTTAGTTGGCTCAAAATATTAGTGGCTATTGCTAGGTAAGAATTAGTGAAAACCTTTAATGACAACATTTTGGGATTTTGTGGCTACTTAAGCTACTGCTAAAGTCCAATTTCTTGTAGTGAATCCTAGTTGACAATACTTAGGTGGACGGATTAGTCCCACATGGCTTGCCATATCACTAAAAGAACTGGATTGTTAACTCTTGAGACATTTTTTGTGGTATTTTCGGATAACGGCAGGGGAATTTTTAATCTCAAAATATAACAGAGTGTATAAGTGGTGTATTTCATATAGTTTAGGGGCAATTTTGATCCCTTTTCAAAATTTTATATGATTTTTAAATATTTAAATCATTAATTGTTGTGATTTGTAACACTTCTTACGTAATTTTCAAATAATATATGTTACTCCCCTTGTTCCAATTAAAGTGAGGAGAAGTCAACTAAAATATTTCTATTTTTTAAAAGTAATTTAAATTGTTAATTATTATAATTTATAATAATTTTTAAATATATATAATAGAACACTTTAAATTATTAATTATTATAATTTATAATATATTTAAAGTAATTTTTAAATATTTAATAAATTAAAAAAAATACAAAATAAATAAATTGAAATTGAGAGAATACTAAAGTGGCCCCAGACATTTCTAGGAAAACATGTTATCATAACCCATGGATAGGTAAGTCAATCCGTAATTCAGGACAGTAAGTAATGGGTATAATAGAAAAACAAACAAATCCACCATAAACAAGACGATACAAATAAATAAAAACAGAAGCTGAACTAAATGTATACAAAATTAAGACCCCCCCCCCCTAGAATCTGGAAGTTACAAGTACAAAGCTATTAAAAATAAAAGAAAGAAAACAAGTCTCAAAAGTGGACCAAAAATATATACAAGATTTGACTAGTCTCAAAATGTACAAAAGACGGGTCACCAAGCTGAAGGAGCAAAAATGATCTAAAACATCGAATGCTCACCCTGATCTCCAATGTAAGTTCCAACAAGATCGATCAATCAACGTTGATAACTGATGCTCAGACTTGCATTACGAAAGTAGCTACAGAGTGTATATGAGTATCAGAATAATAGGTATCCAGTAGGCATCATAGACCGACTGCGGCAAAAAAGATAAAAATAATAAAAAAAAGTGGAGTAAACCTAAATCAGAGTCAAGTAAAATATCAAAAGACAAGTGAACAATCACACATGTATGGAGGATTCTAATTGAAATGTTATGCTATCTACACCCAATCTCGTCTGCTTGAGTCCAATGGGGACACAAAATGACTATAACTACGAAAACTAAGGACATAAAGAGTCTTGTCGCACTGAAATTTGAGGAACCAAAACCGATCCTGAATCAGAATTGCCTACGAATGGAAAGACCACTTATGATCTGGGTGCAGAGGTGGGGACTATCGCTACTCAAATGCTCTTCTGATTAATAAGAGAGGTCAAGGTCGGATGTAATGACCCCAAAGGTCATTTTTGACATTTTAACCAAAATTATAATTTTACCCCTCCTAATAGCGTCCTCAAGTCATGTTTGACTGATTTTGAAAGTTAATTTTTGAGAATTTTGTGAAAGTTGAGATTTTTTCTAAAGATTGAATTTTTGAAGGTTTAAGTTGCCTAATTTTAAAATTTAGAGTCATTCGGAGAATCAAGCTTGGAACGAAATTTCATCGATTTCATCAGTTTTGAAATGTGAAATTTGGTCTAAGAGTGTTGTCAGAATCAAATTTGGAGTTGTTATGAGAATTTTAGGTCCGGAGATGTAAATTAAGTTAAAATTTGACTTTGATTTTGACTTTGGTCAAAATATTGAGTTTCAGTGCTCAGATTTGATTTTTAATAGTTCTATTGGTTTTGAAAGGTGATTTTAGTGCTAGAATGAGTTTTGTCTTAATTTTTGAGTGTCTCAATAGTGTTTTGATATTTCAAGTGGCCTAAGTTTAATTGATCCTAATAAGATTTTGAGTCAAGGAGACCTCAGATTTGATTTTTGATGATTTCATTGAGTCTGGAATGTCGAATTTAATAAAATTGCATATATGATTTGTGTGTAGAGGTTCCTAATGAATTTCGAGAGTAAATTCTAAGCTTTTGAAATTGTTGAATTTTTTTTTGTATCTGGTGTGTTGCGGGCCTCGCTTTAGCGAGGGCCTGATTGGTAAAGGAACCTCGCAAAAGCGAGTCAAGGCGCGCTATAGCGAGCCATCGCTAAAGCGATCAGGCGAAGTCCACTTATTTGGTGACATCGATTTAGCAATACCATGTCGCTTTAGCCACATCAGAGGGCTGAATTTTAGACCCTGATCACACATTTTGGATATTTTCTCTATTTTTGAACATTGAGAGCTCAATCTTATTTTTTATGTCGAGTATTCCTTGAGTATTCTCTTTTAGCTATTTTACATACCATATATTTTATATAATAATGTCATTCGACGCTACATTATTTTATGATGCAGATAAAGGTGTTAGGAATCCTTAACATGCATTTTATTGATCTACTTCTTCTCAGACAGTGATTGGGCCTCCTTACCTTCGAATGAATTATATTTATTTTATTACTTTTAGTTGAGTATTTTTGTTGATGGTCGTGGGCTTGTCTCAACATTTTCTTGTGATTGGATAAAGACTTTATAGACATTGATTGATATAGTAGGAGTCGAATTAATATTTCCCTTCTGAGTCTACTTTTGAAACCATTTCCATCATTGCACTATGAGTCGATTGATTTGGAAGTCAATTCATTTTTAAACTACTCTTAATTGATTATTGATAGACTTGCCTACTATATATTCTTTTATAAGTTGAGTCTTCCATTGATTGAATGAGTGATTAGGTTAACTGGTTCGCATAAGGTCAGTAATGATTTTAAGTGTCGATCATGTCTAGGGTATCTTTTTAGGGCATGAAATTTAGATAGTTGTGAGTAGTCATTACTATACTGGATCTCTCTAACCAAAAATTCTTACCACATAGATACATCCTAATCATAGTCCATTTTGAACGCTCACTACCATGCTCAGTAACCCTTGCCATCATCATAAAGTTAATCTTACTATTGATGTAATACCTCAAATTCTGTTATATAGTTTAGTCATGTGAACTAACCAGTTTTCATACGTACCTTTTTGCTAGTACTCTCAATGGTCTCCACATAACTATACTTATTGGAACTTTATGTACCCATAAACCTATCAACTCAATATCACTCTTATCCCTTTGGATTATACTGGAGTTGTCAGCTCTCAATTAAATTCTTGAAATAAATTTCGCACTTGAGTACATTATTATCATATCAAGATTCACCACTATGATTTTTCTTATAAAGAATGTCTAACTTAAGCATTCGGAGTAATAATTATTTGGCTTCTCAAATGTGAATGCAACATCAAACCTCATTATTCGAGTAGGTGAAACAACTGATAACTCTTTAATAGTTAGTATTTGCACTTGATTACCAATGTCTTCACTTTCATATTTCATTAGTACAACATCGAAAAGAGCCACTAAATCCATCACTAAAACGCATCACGCCCACCAAAAAGATTGTACCCAAGCTTATACTTTTATCTCATTAAATAACTGCAATACATTTGAGACTCTATTGGACTTGACTCGTAAACATGTGAGATCTATGAATCTAGGACTATGATTCCATTTTATCATAATCTGAACTTGAGCGTGATGAAATTTACCTTAATCCACCAAGACAAGTTAGTCTAAGACGATGAGTTAACAAGTAAAAGTGGAAATGCAATAGAATTAAATAGAAGCACAAGCTCAGATAAACTAAATAACGATCATAAAAGTCACAACTACAAAATCTCTTCAAAACTTAGTGTCACATGTACATGCCTTTAATATGTATAAGAAAATGAAAGAAAATACAAGTCTCAAATATTATTTTATCTCAAACATAATAAGAAAATACAATAAGAAATTCGAGAGCTTGCTGATGTGTCAAACAACTACCTCTCAAGACTCTAAATAAAAGCTCAGATAAGAAATATGAGGTATGCACTAAAAAAGATTTGAGTCTGCGATCTACGCAGGTGTAGAAGCAGGGAGTGAGTACCAAATACGGTACTCAACAAATAAACACTAAGCACAAAGTAAAGAAATGAAGAACACAAGTAACCTACTACACCAACCGAACCGCCTAATCTACAACATGTAATTAAATTAGTCCAACTTAGATAATTCATAATTCAAGTAGCATGTAGTTTAAATATTTCACTGAACAATCAATCACTACAGGTTGAAGTCATCAAAACTCACAGAAGTAGATATTCACAATCACAATGAGCAAATGAAGTGCAGAATGATGCAAATGTAATGTCAAATAACGTAATGCATATTTATCCTATGATATACATCCATTGATAGCCTCATGCTCGAATCCATGAGGGACTATCATGTCCATATACCTGTCGAAAAAGATTTTGACCATTAATATACTGATAGAAAAAGACCTCTACCTATAAAAAGAGACCTCGACAGTAAACATTAATTGGTAAATACCTCAGCTCCAAACATCCACCAGAGGAAACCCCGACATTAACCCTTCACCGAAAGAGACTTCGACCACAGTATCTCAAAATCAAAGAAAATAAGCATGTACATAGAATGCATGAGTATGTAGGTGAAGCTGGATATGGATAAAGCCTATGACAGGGTCTCTTGGCTATATCTCACAAACGTATTGAGAAAGTTTGGATTTTCTGAGATTTTAATAGACATGGTCTGGAGGTTGGTTTCAAACAATTGGTACTCGGTATTGGTAAATGGGCAGTCCTATGGTTTTTTTAAATCTACTAGGGGGCTAAAATAGGGAGATCCCTTGTCTCCAACCTTATTTATCATTGCTGCAGTGGTTCTATCAAGAGGACTAAACAAACTGCTAGAAGATGAAAGTTTTATTGGATATGGACTTCCTAAGTGGAGCCCTAAAATCAACCATCTATCCTATGCAGATGATACGATATTGTTTTGCTCTGGTGATAGGAAATCTATAATCAGGATGATTAATATTTTGAAGAATTATGAAGAAATTTCTGGGAGCTCATTAACAAGTCAAAGAGTTTCTTCTATCTTCATGACAATACACCACTGATTCATTCAATAAGACTGATAAAGCTGACTGGAATTAGACAAGGGGAATTCCCATTTACCTATTTGGGATGTCCAGTTTTTTATGAAAGAAAGAAAAACATTTTCTTTGAGGACATTATCAGGAAAGTCTCAAGGAAAATACTCTCCTGGCAGAATAGATTCTTGTCATTTGGAGGTAAACTAATTCTGCTTAGGCATGTGCTTCATTCTATGCCTATATATCTCCTGTTGGCGATGAACCCTACAAAAGCTGTCATCAGGAAGTTACATCAGATCTTTGCTAATTTCTTTTGGAGTAACTGTAGTTCAGAGAGGAGAAAACATTGGGCAGCCTGGGAGAAGATGTGTTATCCAATAGAAGAAGGGGGACTGGGGCTCAGATCTTTGTTTGATGTCAATAGGGCATTAATGGCCAAACTCTGGTGGAACTTTTGAACCAATATTGGTACCTTATGGGGCTCATTCATTGGAAATAAATGCTGTAAAAAGCTTCATCTAATATTTGCACAAAGTAAAGGGGCATCAAGTGTGTGGAGGAGTATGTTAACGGTTAGAGATGAGATTGAACCATTTATATGGTGGCAAATAAAAGCTGGTATTGCGATTTTTTGGTATGATAACTGGACAAGAATGGGTGCACTATATTTTACAGAAGGGGATAATGCTCGAAAAGAGGAACTAGAGGTGAAAAATGTAATTGAGAATAATTCTTGGAAGGAGCCTACTCTTTCCACATTGGTGACCACAGAGATGGCTAGCCACATAAAAGCTGATATTCATCCTCTCACAGATGGAGAAAATGATAAGGTTTGGTGGACAGGAGGCTCAAATGGTCTATTCACTGTGAAATCAGCATATCATATACTCAGAAAAAGAAAGAATAGGGTGGATTAGCATGGAATGTTGTGGTTTGGAGTACTGCCCTACAAAATTTCCTTTTTCATGTGGAGGGTCATGTCTAGGAGAATTCCATCTGATGACATACTGAAGAAGCTGGGAATATCAATGGTGTCTAAATGTGGTTGCTGTGACATAGGGGTGGAAGAATCGATAAACCATCTTTTTCTAACAGCTCCCATAGCTCAAAAACTATGGAAGCATTTTGTTTACTGTGCAGGTTTCACATTGGAGGATGATCAACTAATGGTCACAATTAATAAATGGTGGGAATATGCTGGAAGTCTGAGAGGGAAAAAGATCATAAACACTATCCCAGCCATTATAATCTGGGAATTATGGAAAAGAAGAAACTAAATTAGGCATGGAAAGGAGGTCATATATGATAGACTAGTACAAAATTGTCTAAGAATCCTAAAGAGTATGGTAGGGCTATCTTTCCCATGTCTGCAGCTACAGGGAGAGGACTGGCCTAAGATATATGACTTAATGCAGAACTATAGGACTGCCCTAAGTTACAAACTGATAAAATGGAAACCTCCAGATATGGGATGGTATAAATGCAACACAGATGGTGCATGCAGAGGGAACCCAGGCCCCAGTGCTTATACTTTTTGCCTAAGAAACAGTGTGGGTGATCTGCTCTATGCTGAGGTGGGTAGCTTGGGTGAATCTAACAGTATAATTGCAGAAGCAATTGCCATTTGGAAAGCTATGGAATTTTGCAAAGGACAGGGATATCAAAATATTTTAGTAGAAACAGATTCGCTCAGCCTAAATAATATTCTTCGGAGGGAGTGGAAAGTGTCGTGGGAAATAGTGCAGGTTGTGGAGGACATTTAGAGAATAATGGAAACAATCAACAACCACATGCAACACACATATAGGGAAGCAAACTGTCACGACCCGATTAGGTGGTCTAGATGTGACATGGTGAAGGAGAACCCGAAGGCTCTCGATCAATCCATCATAGTACCAAACTAACCCCTTTACTCAAGATTTGCGGAAGCCTAACATATAACTTAATAGCATTTGAAATATCCAAAACAAATCCAATATCTAAACATGATTAAATAGCATATCAAGTTATCATTTAACATAATAGGAATGTCATAGGTCCAACACATGCCTCTACTGAAGTGATGGGGGCCACGACAAGTCCGGGCTCACCCTCAAGAGTCTA
>JBCEWC010007017.1:0-22080 GCA_038996855.1 Solanum aculeatissimum | reverse complement strand
GGGTGAGCCTCAAACTTGTCGAGGCCCCGCTCATCTACGTAGAGGCATTGTTGGACAAATCTTTACTCTTGTACGTTTGGTTTGTATGTTGGATATTTGGCTATGTAATACGATGTTATTTAGCATGATCTATGATAATGTCTCTTTCATTATGCTATGACTTGTATGATTGGTTATTATGAATGACTATGTGTTATGTGTAAGCATCCTTATCCCATTCCCGTATTATCCCCATAGCTTGAGTCCCAAGTCCTCGAATCCCTAGAACTTAGGTTCTATGTGGTTAGCTTCCACGTTTTCGATACGATGATGCGTGTGATAATGCTACGATGGCTTGATCGAGGGTCTTCAGGTCCTCTTTCGCCATGTCACATCTAGGCCCCCTATCTGGGTCGTGACACCTAAAGATGCTTAAGAAAGGTCCCCACTTGGTGGTTCTTAGGTTTGAGCTACTCTTATGATTGCTACTTATGATTCTAAGCTATGGTTTAAAGATTTCGTGGGATGACTTAGCACCGAATGTGACATTGAGGTAGGGTACGGTAAGGGAACCTTAGAAGCAATCCTTTGTCGCATTAATTATATATGTACCACCATAGGAGTCCTTGTAGGCTAGGGTAGTGGATCTACCTAGGCCATTTATGTTATTATGATGCATGCAAAGTTGACGGAGTTCCACCAGGAAAGTGGTCTCCCTATGCCAATGTAGGGGGTTATGTTGGATTTTATGTAGTAGATCACATGGTCTTAAATGTCGGTTGAAATCTTATCTCATAAGTATATAATTCTATAATGTGATTTCATTACTTACGTCTTCTTATGTATTTATTCTCACTCATATTAAGCCATGTACTTATTTTATACATGAGTTTACATTGATCTTATCTACTATGTATACGTTATATATTTATGAATGATGGCATTAAAATTTCATGCATTGCATTGAATCTCACATATTTAGTACATTCCAAAAGTACTAACATATATTTTCTTGAATAATTTAACTATGTAGGGATAAACGCTCCTCCATCGGCTCATGGCTAGTAATCTGCGTTCAAGACTATCTTTGTTATTCATGGTGAGCCCTTAGCAAAGGACTCTTTCACTTTTCATCTCTCATGTATCTTAGTTTTATTTCGAGATGATGTATTTGTGGCCCTATTGAGGCTTTTACATTCTATGTTATTTTATTTTGGATTCTTTTCTATTTGGTGGAAATGACCTTACCGGTTTCGTCCGTCTATGTAATAGTTGGTATGCCTCTGGAAAAAATGAATGTTAGTTATTTTCACTATTTTTTAATGTTGCTTCATTGCTAAAAAAATGGCCCATAGCCCCTTTTCATTAATTTTCTGCAAAAGTTTTTATTTTATGCCTATGAATGCTTAAGATGCTTCAGATGGCTTGGATGAGATGCCTTTGGGTATCTCATTCATCATGTGAAGACTAGGCTCCTAGGTTGGGTCATTACAAACTTGATATCAAAGCACGAGGTTTTAAATTGTTCCTCAGGTGTCCATGCATACGCCGTAGCATAGAGTTTTATTCAAGGTTATAAAGTGTGCCACTATCTTGAGTGAGAGGCTATGAGAGAGTTTAGGAAAGTCTTCTCTTCTTTCTTATTCATGTCGTGCCTTAGAATTTAACAAGGTTTTTCCTCTAACTAACGGTATCCTTTTTGCATGTTTCTAGATCATACCACCATGAAAAGCTCCCCATCAACTAGACACTCCGGAATAACAAGTCCCTCAATTCCATCAAGATGATGGAATGTCTTATGTGGAGTTTCGAGCCATCTTTACCTTGTTGGCCCAAGAATTGGCCAACCAAGCCAATAGAGAGAAAATCATCCCTCTTTAAGTACCCACTCTGACTACAAAAGTGCATGAATTTATGCGGATGAACCCACCAGAATTCCATGAGTCAAAGATAAATAAGTACCCTACTGATTTCATCGAGGAGGCTTATCGAGTTGTGGCGGTGATAGTCATTCTGTCAGAAGACAAGGATGTATTTGTGGCCTACCAACTCAAAGGAGTGGCTATGATTTGGTTCGAGCAATGGGTTGATGAGAGAGGCTAAGAAGCGGGTTCTATCAATTGGGAGGAATTCAAATATGCTTTCTTGGACCAGTTCTTCCCCATTGAGCTAAGGGTGGTGAAGGTATAAGAGTTTATCAACTTGAAGAAAGGGACAATGAGTGTGAGGGAGTACTCTCTCAAATTCACTAAATTGTCTAAGTATGCTCCTTTTATAGTCATGGATCCAAGGGCTCGAATGAGGAAGTTTATTTCTGGTGTCTCCGAGTTGGTTTCCAAGGAATGCAATATGGACACGTTGGTCAAAGAGATGGACATCTCCCGCCTAATGACTTATGTCGAACAAATCAAAGAGGAGAAGCTTTGGGAGAGGGCAAGGGATTCCAAGAGGGCTCGTGTTGATAGTGGAAACTTTCATCACCAAAAGGGTGGTGGCCACAAGTTCCAAGGTGGACAAAAGCAAAGTGGTCATGGATCCACGAATACTCTACCCCATATGGCCAAGGATAAAGGGGTAGCTTCAAATCTCCAAAGTCCTAATTGCCCTAAGTGTGGAAGACCCCATGAAGGGGAATGCTTAGCTGGACCCAATGTTTGTTTCACTTGTGGGAAGATCAACCACTATGCCAAAGATTATAGGAGTAGAGGTACAAAGCCCCAAGGCCAAAGAGGCCAAGCTCAAGGTGCCCAAAGGACCAACCGTTTCTATGCATTGCATGGTCGCCAAGTGGTTGAAGAAGCTCCAGACGTGGTCACCAGTATGTTATGACTTTTGATAATGATGCATGTGCACTTTTAGATCTGGAAGCAAATTTATCTTTTGTAACCCCATTCCTTGTTAATAACTTCCTTGTGTGTCCCGAAGTCCTTCATGAACCCTATGAGGTAAGTAACCTCGTAGGAGAGTCCATCATAGCCAGAAGAGTCTATAACAATTATCTTGTCTCTATCTTGCATAAAGTAATTCCATGTGACTTAGTGGATCTTACTATTGTGGATTTTGATATGATTCTCGTGATTGATTGGTTGCATGCTTCCTATGCTTCCATCAATTGTAGAACCCGTAAGGTCAAGTTTAAATTCCCTAATAAGCAAATTCTTGAATAGGAGAGTAGTAACTTTTCATGTAGGGGTAAATTCATTTCCTTCCTAAAAGCCCAAAAATTTATTTCGAAGGGGTGTATCTACCACTTAATAAGGGTCAAAGATGTAGCTTCCAAAGTTCTTTCTCTTGATTTAGTCCCTGTAGTAAATAAGTTCCCCGATGTCTTTCTGGATGAGTTACCAAGTGTTCCTCTCGAAAGAGAAATACTTTGACATTTACCTCCTACCCGATACTCAGTCCATGTCAATCTCTTTGTATAGAATGGCTCCCGTGGATTTGAAGGAGTTGACAGAGCAATTGAAGGATTTATTAGAGAAGGGTTTTATTAGGCCTAGTCAATCTCCATGGGGTGCTCTAGTGTTGTTTGTGAGAAAAAAAGATGGGTCACTCCTTATGAGTTAATTTTTTTGATCAGTTGCAAGGGGCTACACACTTCTCCAAAGTTGAATTGAGATTTTCGTATCACCAATTAAGGATGAGGGAAAGTGGCATTCCTAAGATGGCATTCCAGACTAGGTATGGCCACTTTGAGTTTGTGGTGATATCATTTGGCCTCATTAATGCTCTGGTGATTTTCTGGACCTCATGAATTTGGTGTTCAAGCCCTACCTCGATATGTTTATCATGGTATTTATTGATGACATCCTTATCTACTCCCGAGGTGAGAAAGAGCATATGGAACGCTTGAGGGTAGTATTGCAAACCCTAAGGGAGTAGAAGCTTTATGCAAGGTTTGATAAATGCGAGTTTTTCCTAGCTGAGGTTATCTTCATTGGGCATGTGGTATCCCATGATGGTATAAAGGTTGATCCTAAGAAGACTGAAGCAATAAGAAATTGGCCAAGGCCATTGACTCCTACCGATATAAAGAGTTTCTTACGCCTAGCCAGGTTTTATAGAAGGTTTGTGCAAGACTTCTCTTCCATTTCATCTCCACTCACTAATTTGACCCAAAATAAAGCTAAGTTTGTGTGGACGGACAAGTGTGAGAGGAGCTTCCAAACTTTGAAGGATAGGTTCACCTCGGCTCCAATATTGACATTGCTGAAAGATAATGATGGGGTTGTCATGTACTGTGATACATCCAAAATTAGGTTGGGTTGTGTGCTGATGCAGAATGTCAAGCTTATTGCTTATGCTTCGAGGTATTTAAAAGTGCACGAGAAGAATTACCCAAATCATGATCTCGAGCTTGTGGCGGTGGTGTTTTCCTTAAAAATTTGGTGACATTACTTGTATGGAGTTCAGGTGGATGTTTTCACTGACCACAAGAGTCTCCAACATGTGTTCACCCAAAGGGATTTTAATTTAAGGTAAAGAAGGTTGTTAGAGCTGCACAAAGACTACAACATGAGTTTGAAATACCATCCCAAAAAACCTAATATGGTAGCCGACTCCCTTAGTAGAGTTTCCATGGGAAGTGTGTCTCACATTGAAGATGATGGAAAAAGAGAGTTGGCTAAATATGTCCTTAGATTGGCTAGATTGGGAGTGAAACTGAGTGAGACCAAAAATGGTGATGTACTAGTTCTTCATGGGTCCGCATCTTCTTTGGTTGATGTGGTTAAGGCTAATCAAGACCATGATCCCACCTTAGTTGAGTTGAAAACCTTAGTGAAAGATGGAACGATAGAAGCAAAAGGGGGAGATGGTGCATTCCAGTATCAAAGGAGGTCATAGGTTCCTAATTATGGTGAGTTGAAAAAGTAGATCATGCAAGAAGCCCATAACTCCTCATATTTCATCCACCCCGGCACTACAAAGATGTGTCAAGACTTGAGGGAGATTTATTGGTACAATGGGATGAAAAAGAACATTGCCCAATCTGTGTCAAGGTGTGCTAATTTCCAATAAGTCAAGGTTAAACATCAAAGGTCAGGTGGCCTAGCTCAATATATTGATATTCTTACTTTGAAGTGGAAAGATATCAACATGGATTTTGTAGTTGGGATACCAAAAACCAAAGAGCATATTAACTCCATATGGGTAATAGTAGACCGCATGACAAAGTCAACTCGGTTCTACTAGTAAAGAATACATTCAGTGCCGAAGATTGTGCATATATATATGAGAATTTGTGAGGTTGCATGGGATTCTGTTTCCCATCATATCAGATCGTGGAGTTCAATTCACTTCTCACCTTTGGAAGCCTTTTTAAAAGAGACTTGGCACTAGGGTGAAGTTGAGTACTACTTTTAATCCCCAAATTGATAGGTAAGTTGAAAGGACTATTCAGACATTGGAAGATATGTTAAGGGCTTGTGTGTTGGATTTTAAGGGATGTTGGAATGAGCATTTTCCACTTATCGAGTTTGCCTACAATAATAGCTTTCATGCAAGTATTGGGATGGCACATTTTAAGGCATTGTATGGCATACTGTGTAGGTCACCCATTGATTGGTTCAAAGTTGGTGAGGTGGCATTAATAGGACCAGACTTGGTGATGAATGCTATGGAGAAAATTAAAAGCATAAGTGAGAAATTTCAAATGGCCCAAAGTTACCAAATTCATATTTTGATGTAAGGAGAAGGGAACTTGAGTTTTAAGTTGGTGATTAGGTCTACTTGAAGGTATATCTGATGGAAGGTGTGATCCGATTCGACAAGAAAGGGAAATTGATCCCAAGGTATGTAGGGCCCTATAAGCTGGCAAGAAGAGTGGGGAAAATGGCCTACCAGTTGGATCTACCCAATGAGATGCATTTGATTCATCCAGTTTTCCATGTGTATCTTAAGGAAATTCATAGGCGATCTGAGCTCCATAGTTCCTTTGAATGATGTGAATATTAAAGAGGATTTAAGTTATGAAAAAGTATCAGTTGACATCCTAGACCGACAAGTGTAAAAGCTAAGGAGAAAGAAATTTGCATCCGTCAAAGTACTTTGAAGAAATCAACAAATTGAGGGTTCTACATGGGATGCGGAAGCGGAAATGATGAAGCGTTAGCCATATCTATTCTAATTTACTCAAGCCTAAGGTACTAAAAAATTATTCCTAAAACCTCTAAATCCATGCATTTTAATTTTTCATGATGTATGCATTTGTTTTGATGTTTATGGACTATTTTGAGACATGCTTTAAGTGTGAAATCTGAAAATCCTAACAAAAGATGTTTAACTTGCATTTTTGAATGCATACTGGGTTGTTAGTTGCTAATTTACTCCATAGAGCCTTCCATTAAGTACATTTGGGATAAATGTTCCCAAGGGAGTGATATTGTAATGACCCCCAATTTAGGATCCCCGAGTGCAGAGAAGTTGTGCAGAAAATAACATGAAGTATGGTTCTACGAGGAACACTTATGGCCCGTAAGTTAACATATGGTCCATATATTGGGTCCATAAATATGAACTTCAGGAAAGGGAAAAATATTCCAAGTGTGGGGTAATCCATAGACCAAGTGACAACCCATAGGATACCTTATGGTTCGTAAAGGATTTCATGAGTAACACCCCAGACATGAAGGCAATTTGGAGTTTTCTGGAAGGGGACTTACAATTTATCAGATGGACCGTGTAGTAGGATACAGCCTATAACAGGTGGTCATTGTTTTGAGTCCAGCAAAGTCAGTTTTAGGGAATTTCATATGTGATATCAGACAAAGGAACTTACGGATCGTGGATTGACTTACGGCCCGTAATCGAGGTTTCATAGGTCAGATCCGCCAATTTAAGAAGGGGCAGTTTTGTCATTTCTGTCAATCCTATTCCTAAACTATGAAATTTTGGGGATGGAAAAAAGGTCCTAAAACAGCCTTAAATCCCTAGGATCACACCTCATTCCCTCATTACTTTAATTCCTAAATTCTTCGAGGCAAAGCTCTCAAGAACAAGGCTAGGGTTTCTAAGATTTATTCCTCAATTCTACAAGTTTATTTTTCTCCAGTTCTCCTAAGGTATGTGAGTTCATTTATGGGTAGCGTTCCACCCATAAAGTTCTTTTTCAATTCTTTTACCTTTTCTTTAAGTTATTTTAAGATATATGCATGTTTATGTTGATTTCATGACATTTTAAGTTATTATATGCACGTTTGAGTTGTTGATAATGAACCCATAATGGGTCTTCATGAATATAAAGTGTGAGCATTTTTTATGGTCCTTTAAAAGAGAAAGTTCCTTATGATTCAAGTGTTTTATGATTGTTCCATTTCAAAAGCATAGCCCACCTAATTTTCAAGTAAAGTTGTGCATGATTTAATATGATGATTAGGGCATTAAGATGAGTTTTAAAGTTTTGTCGAATATATATACATGTTGACAATTTTTCTAAAGATGTTTAAGAAAGGTACCTATGATGAAAGGACAATACTCACTTGGTAGTTCCTAAGTTCAAGCTACTCCTATGATTACTACTTATGATTCTAAGTTATGTTTTAAAGATTCCATAGGACGACTTAGCACCGAATGTGATATTTAGATGGGGTTTGGTAAGGGAACCTTAGAAGCAATCCTTTGTCGCATTAACTATATGCCACCATAGGATCCCTTGTAGGCTAGGCTAGTGGATACACCTAGGCCATTTATGTTATTATGATGCATGCAAAGTTGACAGAGTTCCATTCGACAAGTAGTCTTCCCATACCAACGTAGGCAGTTATGTTGGATATCATGTAGTATCTTACATGGTCTTAAATATCAGTTAAGGTCTTCTCCCACAAGTATATGATTATATGATTTAATTTAATTATGTATGTCTTCTCATGCATTTATTCTCACTCATATTGAGCCATGTTCTTATTAAATGCATGAGTTTACATTGATCTTATCTACTATGTATACATTATATTTATGAATGATGACATTACCATTTCATGCATTGCATTGCATTTCACATACTTAGTACATTCCAAAAGTACTAACACATATTTGCCTACATGATTTAATCATGTACGGACAGACACTCCTCTATCGGCTCGTGGCTTGTATTCTGCGTTCAAGACTAGCTTTATTTTTTGTTGTGAGACTTTAGCTCAGGACTCTTCAACTTTTCATCTATCATGTATCTTACTTTTATTTCAAGATGATGTATTTGTGGCCCTATTGAGGCTTTTACATTCTATGTTGTTTTTTATTTTGGATTCTTTTCTATTTGATGAAAACCGACCATACCATTTATGTCCGTCTATGTAGTAATTAGTATTCCTATAGAAAAATGAATGTTAGTTATTTTCACTACTTTTTAATGTTACTTCATTGCTATAAAAATGGCCTATAGCCCCTTTCCCTTAATTTTCCACAAAAGCTTTTATTTTATGGCTATGAATGCTTAAGATGTCTTGGGTGAGGTGCCTTTGGGTATCTCATTCGTCGTGTGATGACTAGGCCCCTAGGTCAGGTTGTTACAACTCAACCTTCTAGTGATCAAATATGCATGGTATGCTCGAGTAATCACATGTCGTGAATATATATATATATATATATATATGCAAATTCATGATATACCCAACAAAATGCTAGCAATTGTGGTCCTTTCTAGTAGCTAACCGGCATCATATTTGCCAACTTGTGGCCATCTGTATAGCATACATATATATTATCATTTTGAAAAATAAGCCTCATACCTCCGATTATAGCTTGAAGTTCATGAATAATGTGCCACGTACTATATGAA
Source organism: Solanum aculeatissimum (assembly GCA_038996855.1). Lineage (NCBI taxonomy): Eukaryota > Viridiplantae > Streptophyta > Magnoliopsida > Solanales > Solanaceae > Solanum > Solanum aculeatissimum. The sequence goes on along the minus strand of JBCEWC010007017.1, from coordinate 13,325 downwards.
TATTGAATGCACATAGTAGGCCATAGCATGAATTTAGTCAATCTTGGCTCATTGGTACACTTATCCTCATAACATCATAATCATTGTCGTAGCATATACACATGACTCGTGGGATCTTGTATGTCTTTTGAATAAGTTTAAGAACTTAACTCAACATTTAAAATGAAGCCTTAACCTTGGAAAAGTTCATAAAGATGCCTAACATAATGCTTATACTTGGTCCCCATGCCAATCAGTAAAAGAAAGTATTTAAAAAGAACTAAGTGTCTTAGTAGTTTAAATAGGAGCATTTTACCGGAGATTATTGGAAATCCACGTGTTACATTCTAAGTTCTTCAAATACGATTTTAGTAAGGAAGAAGGACTAATTATGAATACTGCATTCCCCTCGTAGTCTACCTATATTTTTAGTAACACCACACCAAGATGAGCAACACCTCAAATATATGGATAGGTAGTCAGAAAAACCAATAAAAAATGATATATAGATATTGAATGTCCAATTTAAGTGAACGAATGGAATGTCAGCCTAATATCATCATGAAAATAATTTAGCTACAATCCCAATGTGTTTTACAGAAGGTCCTTGTAGCAATACAATACTAAAATATCACATTTGATGTTTTGGGAATTTTCCAGATTTCGTGCTAAAAGGAGGGACGAAGCTTACCCTTAACATACCTCTCCAACGAATGTCCAATTGCCTAAAGTTTCATCATAAAAGTTGTTCCTTACATTCTAAGCTTCGCATAAACTATATATACGCAGCTTACACACACCTATAAACAGTCCATAATTGAGCATTAATGTCTAGATTTGCCAAATAGTATTCACGCGAGGAAAAATTAGTAAAACTTCATAAAAACGATCATAAAAGAGCCCCAAAATTATTACCTGAACAAACCAGTTGTAAAACTAGAATAACCAGTAAGAACACCCAATTTTTACCTTCCAAAAATAGCTCCAAACACAACTAATAGAAGGAGAAAATAATTGCAAAGCGTAAGGCACACATTTATAGGCACGGGGACAAATGTTAACAGTAAAAATGTAAAACATTATCTAAATCACTTAGGAAACTTGTGGGATATTCAGTTTTTTAACTTTTTTGGGACAAAAATGGTATATTCTGAGCTTTAAAATGTCAAAATAGCCAACTATAGGTGGGCTTGATCCGATCCGGCCCAAGTCCATATTGTTTGCTCAGGTAGTCATGGTAAAACTGTCATAACTTTTTATTTCATAGTCAGATTAATGTGTAGTTTTGTATGTTGTTAAATAGACTCTTAGACATTCAATTTGGTAGGTCATTGCCCCTCTAACCCCTTATATTTTTAGATATATGGTCTGATATATTTGACAAAAATTTAAGAAGGATTTCTTAAATAAGCTTACGGTAACTTTGGTCAATCTTTATCTTGTAACTTGCTTGACTCCAAAACATAACATATGAACGTTGTGCTACTAAAATGCCCCTTAAAATCCATTATTAGCAAATTGTACACTCTTAGTCCCATCTAAAAAGTGAAACTTAGTTTAAACCTTTTGAAAAGGGTGAGGTGTCACTCAGACTATTTTTTTAATCCCGAATATGTGCTTAGGGGACTTCTTTGACTTAAAACTTCAATTCCTCGATATTACCACTCATTTAAAGTCTTTATTATCCTTGGGTACTATGTAAACTCATATGCACCTTATATTACATGCCACACTTTGTATATTATGGGAAACAAGAAACACAGGGTCTCATAGGTATGAAGACATCCATACCCATCTTCGAGAGGCTACGGAGTACTTGTTAGGAAAAACCTTCATAAATTGCTTTAAATTCATACATTTCTTCATACCACATATTTTGAAAACATCTAATCTACTCCTTTTATACAGATGTCAATTACTAGATCTTGACGATCATTGGGAGAGCCTAATCCAACTGATATGGCTTCCACTCATGGTTGAGGTAGAGCTCGTGATAAGGCCAGGGTTCGAGGGCATGTTAGAGGTAAATCTCTACCTAGAAGATAGACATTAATTTCTCCAAAACCTAGTTATATGTTAGAGGACCTACAAACCCTATTCAACCACGCTCATCCCAAGATTCTACGCTCTCAGTTCAGGAGCTACTATTACGAGTATTGTATAGATTGGAGAGAGCTCATCTGGCCCTATCTACTATTGATTCACCATTTTCTTTAGCACTGGCTGTCATTTCTACAGCTCCAGTTGAGCCAGCTATAATTCATGTGGGTTCTTCCTCAATTTTAGAGGATCCTCCTATGACTGTTATGATTTTACCTCAGACATCTTGGCCGAGTTCAGGTTCTCATCTCTAGAATTTTATTATTGCTCTATCTATTGCATCATCATTATTTATTGTACCATCATCTTCTGCTAGTCCATCCATGTCCACAGTTGAGCAGAAGAGTTTTGAGTGGTTTGTACATATAGCTCCCCCGTGATTTGATGGCACCTCTAGTGATAGAGCTTATGATTTCTTATTAGAGTATCAGGACATGCTATGCAATTTGACCATTCGAGAGTTGCATGGAGTTGCTTATACCTCTTAGCAGTTCACTGGCCTAGCTAAGGAGTGGTGGAGGTCTTTGGCTCGTTGACCTGTTAGATCTCTAGTCATGACATGGGAACAGTTTACAGGGATATTCTTGGAGAGGTTCGTACCATATAGCTTTGGGATGAGTTTGATAGACTTCAGTAGGGCTCTATGTTTGTGTCAGACTGTGAGGCCAAATTTCATATATAGTCCAGATATTCCTTGTCCAGCATCCGTGCAGAGTTTGAGAGGATTAAATGCTTCATCAAGGGGTTGGCAAGGTATCTTCAAGAGGCTACAACTTTCTTGGTTCTATTTGTAGGCATATTTTAGAGTGTGGTGGATTATGCTAGCATAATAGAGCGCATCAGGCATGATAAATAGGATGGCAGGAAGAGATTATGCCAGCATGGGCAGTTTAGTGGGCACCAGCTATGAGATAGGGAGTTTCAAAGGTAGGGTCGGGGCAGTTCATGTGGCCATCCCAGTATCTGACAGTGTTGACAGGTCTAAGCCTACTCAAATAGGCTGTGATAGCTCTTTTAGTTCAGTCACACGTGGTGGTTCTTTGGCAGAGTCATCTCAGGTATGGGATCCCCAAGCCTGTTATGCGTGTGATAAGGTTAGGAACTTCACCAACCATTGTCCACATCGTTCATTTCTTGCCCAAGCTTCAGGGTCTCAGCCAGCCCGTCCAGCCCTAGAATCAATAACTAGAGATACCTTTCAGGGCATGAGGGGAGGTACCAGAAGAGGTCGTGGCACAGTGGTAGGTGGAGCCCATTGAGGCCCATAAGTTAATGGTAATCATAGAGTTTTCTATGTTGTCCCAAAAAGATTCGAGAAAGAGGCCTATAATGTGGTTATCACAAGTATAACTCTAGTGTTCAACCATTTAGCTTTAGTTTTATTTGACCTAGGCTCTACTTATTCATATGTGTCGGCTTATTTTGCTTTCTATATTGATATCATGTGTGAGCCACTTTCTAAGCCTATTTGTGTTTTCACCCCATTAGGTGAATCATTAGTGGTGAATCTGGTGTATTGGGGTTGTATTGTGACTTTTATGGAGAGGGATACTATTGTTGACTATTTTTAGACATGGTTAACTTTGATGTGATATTAGGTATGGACTGGTTATCGTCTCATCATGCTATTCTGGATTGTCATGCAAAGATCGTGACCTTATCTTGCCTAACGTTTCCTCATTGGTGTGTACTAGATCCTCTAGCTCCTATCCCAAGGGAGTTATTTCTTATATGCACACTTGTTGATTGATGGATAAGGGGTGTTTGTCTTATTTATCTTATATTTGAGTTGTTTCTCAGGAGTCTCCATCATTAGAGATGACAAGGGTTGCTAGAGAGTTTATAGATGTATTTTTGACTGATTTGCCTGGTGTTTCTCATGATCGTGGTATAGACTTTGCTATTGATGTGGAGTTGGGCACTAAGCCTATTTCTATTGCACCATATATGATAGATTTGATTGAGTTGAATGAGTAATTAGAGGATTTGTTGAAGAAAGAGTTCATTCAACCGAGTGTATCTTCTTTGGGTGCTCCTATCTTATTTGTGAAGAAGAAGGATGGCACTATGCATATATGTATTGACTATCACCAACTGAACAAAGTGACCATCAAGAACAAGTATTCTATGCCTTGAATTGATGTTATTTTTGACCAATTGCAGGGTGCCTCGGTATTCTCCAAGATTGATTTAAGGTTCAGCTATCATTAGTTGAGAGTTCGAGAGTATGATATTATGAAGACAGCCTTCAGAACCCGTTATGGGCATATAAGTTCATGGTTATGTCATTCATGTTGACTAATGCCCCGACTGCTTTTATGGAGTTGATAACTGAGTGTTCAAACCCTACTTGGACATCTTTGTGATCGTGTTTATAAATGATATCTTGGTTTATTCCAAGAGTAATTCCAATCATGTTCAGCACTTGAGGACTGTACTTCAGAGATTGAGGAAAGAGAAGTTATATGTCCTGTTCTCGAAGTGTGAGTTTTAGCTTGACTTTGATGCATTTCTTGGGCATGTAGTGTCAAAAGAGGTATTATGGTTGATCCGACCAAGGTGGCAGTTGTTCATGAGTGGGTTAGGCCTACTTCTATGACTGAGATTTAGAGTTTTATTGGTTTGGAGGGGTATTATCGACGTATTGTTTAGGGATTTTCTTCCATAGCAACCCCATTGACTAGACTGACTCAAAAATATGTGGCATTTTAGTGGTGTGAGGAGTGTGAGGTGAGCTTTCAAAATCTCAAGGACTTATTGACTTCAACACCAATTCTTGTTTTGCCTAAGAAGGGAGTGTCATTTGTGGTATATTATGATGCTTCTGGTGTGGGTTTAGGGGTGTATTGATGCAGAAGGGAAAGGTGATAGATTATGCTTCTAGACAGTTGAAGGTGCATGAGAGGAACTACCCTACCCATGACTTGGAGTTGGTTGTGGTTACATTTGTATTGAAGTTATGGCAACATTATCTTTATGGGGTGCATTGTGAGATCTTCATCGATCATCGAAGTCTCAAACACATCTTTTCTCAACTTAATTTGAACATAAGACAACATAGGTGGTTGGAGTTGCTTAAGGACTATGATATCTCTATTCTATATCACCCCGAGAAGGTAAATATGGTGGCAGATACTTTGATCCAGAAGGCTACTAGGATGGAGAATTTGGCATTCTTGAGGGCTGAGGAGAGGCCCTTAACTTTGGAGGTTCAGTCACTTACTAGACATATGGTTTGAATAGATATTTCTCCTCCTCATAGTATTTTGTCCTTTTTTTAGGCTAGATCTTCTTTACTTGATCATATATGTGCTTATCAATTCAAGAATCCTAGATTATGCTTGATTTGTGACAATGTTGAGAGGTAAATCCAAGGCGGCTATTATTGATTCTTAGGGTGTTTGAGGATAAATGGTAGAGTTTGTGTGTCTAAGGTACGGGATTGGGTAAGATTGATATTAGAGGAGGCCCATTGTGCAAGATATTCCATCCATCCTGGTATAGCAAAGATGTACCATAATCTAAAATAACATTATTGGTGGTTCGAGATGAGAAGGGACTTAGCTGAGTTTGTGGCAAAGTGTCTGAATTGTCAATAAGTCAAGTATGAGCACTAAAGGCTCGGTGGACCGATACAAAGGATGTCCATTCCTGAGTGGAAGTGGGAGAGGGTGACTATGGATTTTGTTATAGGTTTGCCCATGTCCTTGGGCAAGATCAATTCAGTTTGGGTGATTATTGATCGGTTGACCAAGTCAGCTCAATTTCTACAAGTGAAGACATGCTACAGTGCAGATTCGTTGTAGGTTGTATATCTGAGACATTGTCAGATTATATGGTGTGCCAGTGCCTGTAGTATCAGATAGGGGATTTGTGTTCACCTCCTATTTTTTGGCAGGCTCTACAGCATGGTTTGGGTACTCGAGTGGATTTGAGTTCAACTTTTTTCCCCCAGATAGATGGACAGTTTGAGAGCACCATTCAGGTGTTAAAGGAAATGTTATGGGCTTGTGTGATAGATTTTAGGGCCCGGTAGGACCAGCACTTACCATTGGAAGAGTTTGCATATAACAACAGTTACCATTCCAGCATTCAGATGGAACCATTTGTGGCCTTGTATGGCAGGAGGTGTAGATCATCCATCGGATGGTTTGACTCAGGTTCAGCAAATGTTTTGAGTGTGGATCTACTCAGAGATGCCATGGATCAGGTTCAATTGATTCAGGGTAGATTATTGATAGCGTAAAGCCTCCAGAAGAGTTATGTTGATTGAAGGACTAGGTCTCTTGAGTTCTCTGTTGGTGACAGTGTTTAGCTGAAAGTTTTACTTATGAAGGGTGTGATGAGATTTGGAAAAAGGGGCAAGCTCAGACCCAGATTCATTAGTCCATTTGAGATGTTTAGGAGAGTTGGTGAGGTGGCCTATGAGTTGTCTTTACTACCGAGATTATCATCAATGCATCCTATTTTTCATGTTTCTATGCTCCAACGGTACATTCTAGATGATTCCCATGTAATCTCTTATGATTTATTGAATTGGGTCCAGATTTTTCCTTTGAGGAGGAACCGGTAGCTATATTGGACAAACAGGTCCGGAGATTGAGATCCTAAGATATACCTTGTGTGAAGATTCAGTGGCGACACCATTTTGTTGATGAGGCTACTTGGGATCTAGAGTCAGGTATGTGGGCCAGATATCCTAGCCTTTTTTAGGCTTCTGATATTTCTTTCCTTTTTATGTTTGAGGACGAGCGTTATTTTTAGTGGTGAATAATGTAATGACCTGGTTGGTCATTTTTTAGCTTATCTATGAAAATTATCATTTTACCCTGTCGTAGGTTGCTTTGGGCCTATTTTGAACTATTTATATTGTTGGAACTAATATTCTGAGTTTTAAAAGTGGAAAGTATGAATTTTGGCATTTTTTGGAAGCTTAAGTTGTTGAAAAAGTGAATTTTTATACCACTTTGAGTTTCGCATGTTGGATCGAAGATCCGTCGATCCCATTTGCTCCAGAACATTAAACCTGATCCTTGAGAAGTTACAGAACTGAATTTGAAGTTAAAATGAGAGTTTTAAGCCTAAAGTTGTGTTTTTTGTTGTTTCTAGAACCAAAGTTTGACTTTGGTCAACATTCAAAGTTTGAAAATTTAGATTGAAATTTAAATAGTTCTAGTAGTTCTGGATGGTGGATCTAACACTAGAAATGGTCTCGTAATATTATTCAAAATTGCCAAGGGCAGTTTTTGTATTTTGAGTTTTACATTAGTTTATTTGAGTTGCATTGATAAATGTGGTGAGACCTCAAAATCGATTTTTGATGATTCTGTTGAGTCTAGATTGATGTTTTTGGTATGGATACATATTTGATTTGTGTAATTCTAATTTTGAATAAGTTTTGAGGGTCCATTCTGAGTTGAAAAATTGTTTGGCCATTGTTGGGGCAAAGTATTCTGGTGCAGCTATATTTCTACTTCGCGATCGTGCCTTTGTGTTCGCGGAGGCTTGTCTTGTTTATACTCCGCGTTCGCGGTAGGTACCCCCACATTCGCAGAGGTCAGTCTGTGGACTACTCTGCGTTCACGGACCAAGTTTTGCATTCGCAGAGCATTGCTGGAATTTCCCTTCGTGTTTGCGGGCCCCACTCTACGTTCGCCGAGTGTATTTATTATCTGGACAGTATTAAAACTGTGAACCTCTATTTTTACTCTATTTTTAAACATTTAAAGCTTTTTGAGCGCTTTTTGAAGAAGGTTGTTGAAGAATTTTTTTGGGTAAGTGTTTCTAACCTCTTGTTAATTAATTTCCATGATTTATCTTGATTTTGTCTAGAATTTCATGATTTTGAATAGGGGTGTGCAAAAATCAAACCAACCGATAAATCGAACCAATAAAAATATTATTGGTTTATTGTTATTGGATTATTAGGTTATCGAGTTTTTAATGATTTTGAAAAAAAATATTGGGTCATTGGTTCGGTATCGGTTTTCACTATTGGGTTATAGGTTTACCCAATAACCCAATAAGATTATAATAATTTACTATTTTATCCCTTTGTAAATATAAAATATTAGTAAATTAATAGTAATAGGACACCCTAGTAGTACTTTACCTATTTTAATCTTTACCGTACTTAAGTGATTAGTTACCCACTTTAGTATTTAGTCTTTAGTCTATACTATTTACTCTTTCATACTCCATCTATTTTATTAATGCAAATTATCATTATCATCCTTATTGGGTAAATCAAAATCGAACCGTTAAGGACTTAAAATTGATATAATTATTCTATTGGTTTGTTATTGGTTTAGTATATTTAAAAACCGATAACGGATAATGTATAAAACCGAACAGACCGATGCATGCCCCTAATTTTGAATGTCCAAAATTGGGGATTTTTAGTTGAAACTCTAAAGGATGATTTCACCTTCGATTTGAACTCGATTTTAGTGGAATATTTACCCTACGAATTCTATATTTTATGTAGAACCTAATTTTAAAGTCAATCTCCAGATTCAGGAACTTTAAATTTTAGCTCTAATTTTGATAATTTTCTCCCTAAGCCTAATTTGTGTCAATATGGGTATCAAAATGCACCTCTTGACGCGTAGTATCTATTTCTGATAGCAATTGACCGATTTGGGGATCGTTTGGAGGTTTGAGTTGATTCAAAGCTTGTTCGGGTGTGATTTCGACATTGAGGTAGGTTCCACTAACCTTTATGGGATAGGATATGAGTTATTGGACTTGATCATGTGATAATTGTAAGATATAAGTTGATTCATGGGTAGATGGACTGTTGTGATAGAATTTTGGTGGAATTGTGATTTCGATTATGTTGAAAATTGAGTAAATTGTGATGCTATTGAGATGAAATCTTGAGATTTGAGATAATTTGGATAATATTGCGATAATATGATACTTGTGATACTATTTAGACATGTATGTGAAAATTTGATTACTTTTGACACACTTTTGGGGATCATGTGTATATTTTGGGACAAGTGAGGTATGATATTATTGGTACATTTGTCTATTAATATAATTGTGATGATCTGAGACATGATGATGATTTGGACACCAGTTGTGGCACTTAATATCATTCTCCATGGTTATATGAGGCTTATGTATCAGTACTCTTACCATGATGTCATTATGTATATATATATATATGTATGTATATATATATATACATATATCTTGAATTGTATCATTGGCATGCATCTATTTTGTATTGCATTGTACTATCCCTTGACCCGAGTAGGTGGCAAGGTTGAGATATTGTGATACCCCTTACCCAGGCAGGAGGCATGGGTGAGATGTATGTTTCTCATACCTTTGACCACAAGCAGATGACAAGGTTTGGATAGTGTGATACCCCTTGACCACAGGCAGGTGGCAAGGTTGGGATATTGCATTGTATTCACATCTCTCATCATATTGTACAATTGGTTATTATGGATATCTTATGTTACCATTATGTATACTTTAATTGTGCACTAACCTTTTTGATGTAGGTGATAGTATTCTTCGTTATTACATACTTGTTTGATTTCTCTTACCGAGTCTGTTGAACCTACTGGGTATATTTTGGTGTACTCACCCCTACTTTATTTCCTCATTGTAGATTGAGCACAGGGACCTGCACAGGGTAGTTGATTTATTCTAGCAGAGTTATTATCCATCTATCCATATCTTAACGGTGAGGCTTAGATTTCGAATCGTCATGGCTCTTTTGAGATTTCCTTTATTGCTTTCTATTCCAGGCATTGTATTAGATATTATCAGACAACATTGTATCTTTCATTTTAGATAATTATATTTACTCTTTCGTACTACTTTAGATGCTCTTGTACTCATGACTCCAGGTTTTGGGATTTCGTATGATATGTTGTGATTGTTTCCGCTTTACTTTATTCATCTTTAGTCGCGATTCAAATTTGGATCGTGACAATGTTTTTGAACATCATTTCCTGGTTTCTATGACTTTTAGGGATCTTGATTAAGCTCACCAAACACACTTGATGGTGCACCGAGTTACTACTTCATCACAGACCTAGGTTCATGCTTTGGTGTTTGGATACTATAACATTAGGCAATCAGCTAACATATTCAGCAATTCACCGATTCACTTTCACAATGGGCTTTTGTCTGCCTTTTTGCACTTTCTCGCTCACTTTGACTTATTTCTTCTTCAATTGTCTTCATTCTATCTTTGATTATCAACCTTGCATTTCACACGCAAATTGATTAGTTTTAAGAGACAATAATACATTGAGGACATTATTTTATGCAATTTAAGCCCATCTTGAGTCCAGTTGTTGGACTCATCGCTGAATCTGATAAAGTAAATATTGATAGCTTAATCTGAGATGATTACAAAAATATTATTATACATTTGAGTGACATGTGGCAACAACACTATCAATGAGGCTTCTGTTACTAAGTTTTCCGGGTTAATTGATGAGTAGCTAATGGCAACAAACAATTTCTCCTAGAACTAGACTCCTGCTAATGCTAATATACTTATGAAAAGAGACACTGGTAATTACAAGTTGAAGAATACTATTGAGACCACTTTTTGGATGCTAAATCAAGCTAACTGTAAGGTTGTGCACTATTATCGTAGGGCTAACCAGATGGCAGATGGTTTGGCCAAACATGGAGTTAGCTCTTACAGCCTTAGTCTGTTCCAGCACCAAAGATTTTTTCCCTCTATTCTTATTGTAGGTATCAATTTCCTAACCTTAGAATTCGATACGGCAAATCAAACTTTCTTGTCAGTTGATCTCCTCTGTATTTGCTTACAATTTAGGAGAATAATGCATTTTAATCACACTACATATTTGTTATATTGTTTAGGAGATCAAACTTTAGCCGCCTTCATCTTTTGTAATATATTCCTTTTCGAATATATGCCCAGTCATTGGACCTTTTGTGATTGAAAAAGAGAGGTGATCTCTTGAGGACTAGTTGTAGAGTCCAAAGTAAACTAGCAGTGTATGCATGGTTCATGGTTGAATGAAAAGTTTTATAGTTTAGCCAAAAAAAGATATTATTTCAATACCATTGTTTTGCTTTTGCGTAGGGAAAAAATATTTCTATACATTTTAAGCCCTATATTATATGAATGTGTCAACAAAACTTATTTACAATCAAATATCAATAGTTTTTTAATAAAAGTATAAATGCATGGGGAAAGGCCCAAAATAAAGGGAGAAAAAGAAGAAAAAAAATGAAACAAATAAGCATGTATGGGGAAAGACAAAAAAAGGGAGGAAAAAAATTTAAAAATGAACAAAAAAGCAGCCAAAAGAAAGGAAAAAAAGGGAACAAATAAGCATGGATGGGAAAAGGCAAAAAAAAAAGAAAGTGGAGCACACAAAAAAGGCGTTAATTAAGGAATTTAATGAGATTTGTCTCTCTCATACATAGAGAAAACACAAAAAGAGGGGGAAAATGAGAATAACGGGCGAAAAATTAATAATTTGTTTCTTTCTAAAAAATAATATTAATCAATAATAAATAATTTTTTGAGTTCTATTTGTACTGGACGAAATAGTTAGTATTTTTTTTTGGTGGATTGACGATGGCATAGTTGGTTATTTTTTTAGTGGTTTGTTTGGTGTGATTTATTTGGTTGGTTATTTATTTAAGTTGTTTGGTTGAAATCATTTATTTGGTTGGTAATTTTTTGATATTTGATTTGTATTATTTTTATTTATTTATCTGTGTGTGATATATTTGGTTGGTTTTTTTTTTTTGTATTTAATTGATATTTTCTTTATTTGTTTGATGTGATTTATTTAGTTGGATACTATTTGATGTTAATTTGGTCTTACCTCGTATTTTGTTATTTTTGTTGGTGTTTGTCACGACCCAAAACGAGATCATGACTAATAGACCACTTAATTCCAACCCAACAATAAAAGTGCACTAAAAGGAAAAAAATCTAATAGATAAATAGTCACCCACTTAAAAATATATCCCAAAACCTGGTGTCATAATTTCTCAAAATGTCATGATATGCAGTATGAGGATGCATGCAATTAAGACACAATTATCTCCCTTTCTCAACATGTCATATTCACAATATTCTCAATTTTAGGATTCACATGCTCTTGAAGCAAACACATAGACAATTAAAAACCCTCACGCTAGCATCGAATAATTATTTTCCACCCAACACATGATACGATCTCATCCTATAGATTATAACATAAGAATATTCAATAACTCAATCTCAATCTCAAAGAGAGATAGCCAAACCTATCTCAATGTCGATATCGGACTCGAACACTCCTACCGAATAGGCGAATCTTGAATTCAACTCCCGAGATGATAATTCTCTATCAAAATGAAGCATACACGTCACAAGGAGTCCAAAGACACCCATATTAGAATATGTCTAACCCAGACCCAAAACTCACTCAATTCTCCTAAATTTCAAACCTAGGGTTAAATCTTAATTCCTCCAAATAATATAACCCTATTGGTATTTATAAAATATAATAATCTCAATTTATATTTACCTATACTAATATACTTAATTTATAACGTGAAAACAAAAGTGATAAAAATCAAGATCATCGCCAACTGATTATAAAATCAGTGGCGAGAGTACACAAACCCAACTTGCAGAACAAAACTTTCACTCTATACCCTATATGTTAATAACTTTCTCACTATTGTCATTTAATGATTAAGGACAATTATGTATGCATACTTAAAAGAAAAGGATGCTCCCACTCACTTTGATCCTCAATTTTAATTTCTAACCACCCATTTTACTTTAAGCCATAAATTATCTTACTCATGATTACAATATCAAGGAATTGAGTTCGACTAGTCCCTTACCTAGACAGATTTGAACGTTTTGATGCTTCTCAAGCCGCGAGGGTTTATCTTTCATCTTCTCCTTTTATTTTATAATTTAATTAGGTTATAATGAAAGAATTAAACCCCACTAACTAATTTTAATACATATGCTAAGTGGTGTAGGATATTGAATAAGTTATCAATTTAGATCCCTAATTAAATTAGTTATCTCAATTTGTCCACAACTTAAATAATAGTAGTTATTGAATATTTTAAAGTACCCATATCTATATATTATTAATAGGAGAGGATAAATCCACTACATTAAGCCTAAGTGACATTTTAAGAATAAGCCACATGTTTTAGGATAAACAATTAGTTAGGTTAGTTATTAATAGTTGTTATTTTAAGAATTAATTTTTAAAGTT
>JBCEWC010007016.1:0-22081 GCA_038996855.1 Solanum aculeatissimum | reverse complement strand
ATTACAAATTTATTGTTATTTTGACTTATTCATGAATGATTTAATTACTAATTGATATATATATATATATATAATTTTAATTTTTTTTAATAAAAGTTTGATTCCTCGGTGCACCGAAGTTTCGAGACCTTTACACCAAACCGAAGAACCAAACTTTTGAAAAAAAAATACCAATATCAAATCAAAAAATCGAAGAACTGAAACCGAAGAACCGCATTAGTTTGATTCGGTTCGATTTTTTGATTTTCCAATATTTATGTCCACCCCTACTTTTAGTTGTTTTTCAAATTCTTCAATCTAACTTCAAGATAAATTCTAAAATTTTATGGCTAAACATATTTAAATTCGAAGTCCAACTCTGAGAAAAAATATAAAAAAATTATGGTAAAAAAATTCCTGTGCTAAGTTAATGTCTAGAAATGAAACTAAAGCTCATACGTCGTCAAAATCGAAACAGAAACAGAGGAGGCGAAGCTTGAAGCTGTTTCGATAAACCAATTCAGATTCAACATCAGAATTCAATCTTTAAAACATTAAAATAGTAAAAAAAAAAAGTCATTTTAGAAGCATTGCTTGACTGAAAGAAGTTTGAGATCAGTGAAACCAACACTACCCGGGGCTATTACGGCTCTAGAAAGACACCTCGACTGTTAATGACAATCGATGCGGCAAAGAGGCAGCCCAGCGTGACAACACAAAACAGGGACAATAGGGGTCAGACGAAACACGAAAGTAATCTCGAAACAAGGCCTTTACGGCTAAGACATGACTCGATGACTCCTAAAATCATCTCAGCAATCAACACACATACATTAAAGCCACAACTCAGCGATCAACATACATACATTACAGCCACGACTCTTCACAGCGAACCAAACACGACATCGCATCACATAATCCTATCACAGCTAATCCAAATGGCAACACCCATATTCGGGCGAGAAGAAGAAGAATGACCGAGAAGAAGAGGAATAAGGTTGGAACAGTTACCTGGTTTACAACAGCGAATTGGTGACGATGAACTTCGACCACCGGATGGTTTCGACTTCAACACTCTAGACTTTGCGATTTCAAAAACTTTTGAAAACCAATTGGTTTTCTGGAAATTTTGAGCATCTAACAGGGAGAATCACAGCTATCTTGGGGTTTTGAATTCAATCCTCAAAAAGGCCCAAAAAAAGAGAAAAAGAAAATTGAAAATCCCCCTATTTCTGAAAATTTTTGGGGTATTTATAGGCGAAAACTAGGCTTGAAATTGGGGATCAAATTCGAATTCCCTCTTGTTGGAGAGACGTTAGGGCTGTCAGGGTTAGTTCATGACTTCCTGCTTAGTAGTTAATTATTTTCCTTTTTTCTTCTTTTATCTTTTATGTATTGGGTGAATATTATTTAGACATTTTAACTTCAATTTAAAAAAAAACAAGCTTCCCCTCCTACTTCCCGTAATAAATATTCTCCATACGCTGTACTGTATAATGTCTATTTTACTTTTATATTTTGATCACTAATTTATTTTTCATTTAAAAAAAATAGCAACTTTAAAGTTTTGAGATAGACTTAAATCAAACTTGTTCCCATAACACCCATTTTGGAAATAAATCTCTCAATTTTTTCCTTTTGCAGAAACTTATTAATTAATTAATTAATAATATTAGATTTGATTAAAGTTATGCTAATAAGATATCCTAATTATTAAGCTTTCAAAAACCTGTACGTCGAACTTTGACATTAGTAACTAGGTGTTTTGTCATGGAAAACTTTTATTTATTTATTTTTTCAACATTTACACAATTGACGTCTTTAAGAGTTTATATTACAATTTTTAAATATACTATTTTATACTTACTAGTAATAAATTATTAATTTCAGCTTTTAATAGATTTGTATTAACTTTTTTATTGTATTTAATTTTTTTTATTAACTGTTGATATTAATTAATTTAATAAGAAAGAAGTGGTTCTCTTTTTGGTACTAATCTCATACTATAATTAAGGAATTTTATTTCAACTTACACACCTTTTTCAATTTGTTTCAAGCAATCTTATTTTTCTTTCTCCACATCATTATCATCATCTTCCACACTTTTCTCTAACGTTTTTAGTATTATAAAAAAAAAAATCTTTTCTCTAAAAATATTTTTTCTTCAATTTGAAGAAATTTCTTCCATCTTTTTCATATTTGAAGTGAGTCGTTGTTTTTTTTTTCATTTGATTTCAACATCATGCCTAAAGAAAAAGATACTAGTGAAGATTATGAGATACCGGTGAAGAAAAATCTAATTTCTTCAAGTCAAAAGAGGCAAAAAAAGGAAGAGGATGATGACAGAATCTCCTTCCTATGAGATTTCAGATTTCAGATTCCGATTCAAATTCAAACTTTGTTCATGATCAAACCACCAAAAAGGATAATAGTATTATTAAGGGAAAGTCATCACTCCCACCCCCACCCCCACACAAAAAGATCTAGTGCAAAATTGAAAGAGGATTTATAAATTCCCAAACCAAAAAAGGTCAAAGTTAATGTAGAGATATTTTTAAGTTTTTTTTTTTCAAAAATATTTTTCATTACTTTTTTTATGCATATTAATGCATTTGGTTCTCTTGTATATATGATTCATTTTTCTAGGCATAAAGTATAAATTTATTTAATATCTAGTTAATTTGACATAAAATTATTACTATTTTAATCCTATAATTAATATGAAATTGGTATGATTTGTTTTTCATATATATTGTGTTTGCATAATAAAATATAACCTGACTTTGATTTTCTTTTATTGGCATGAATTTTATATAAATTTGATATTTTTATTCGTATGTTTACCGTTTATATTTGGTATAAAGCTCAATTCTTGTGTTGTCATGTATTTGGTATGACATTGATATAATTTATGAATTTTCATAATAAGTTTGTTGGTGAATTGAATATGAGATGAAAAGTGGTATACGCATTACTGTCTTTGTTGTGTTTACTTTTTACATTAATTTGGTATAAAATATACACGTGTTTAGTATATACACATTTGGTATATATATGAATATAATAGGTGACATGAACTTGATATGAAATTGGTGTGATGTGCATTATATCTCTAATGTGTTTACTTTTTTATTAATTTGATATGGAAAAAATAGTATAGTATCCTATTTTCATTGTTTAAGTTGATATGAATTTTAAATTTGTATAAATTTTGAAGTTCTCTGGTATGTATGACTGATTTTTCTGTCTATAAAGTATAAATGTGTTTAATATTTAATCAATATTGACATGAAATTGGTAATTTTTTTTATAAACCTTACAATTGATATGAAATTGATTTAATTTGCATTTCATATATGTTGTGTTTGCATAATAAACAGTATTGAATTGTAGGATTTAAAAAACTACACCAATTTCATGCCAATACTTGTCAACTATATTAAATACATTTATACTTTACTCCAAATTAATACAAAATATAAACACAAAATACATACAATGTACATTATACCACATTTATATCATATTCATGCAATTAATAAATCTAATGCAGATACTAAAAAAATATATCAACTTCATACCTATTGTATGACAACACATGAATTTTACTTTATACAAAAAGTAAATAATTAATATATAATCAAAGAATAACAACAAATTATATGAAATTCAAGCCAATCATATAAATTATAAGTCCGTTCAGATCTTATTATGACAAATTGCAAACTACTCTCATACCCATTTTTGTATAACAATTAAAAGATCAAACAAATAAAAAAATATTTTTTCGGTATGTAATTAAAATATCTTTTTTGAATTCATGAATATTAGAAATAAATCAAATTACCTATTTCAGGTGTTACATTTTTTTTACAAATTATTCTTCAAAGAAAAAATAAGTTATATACTTCAATATTAAAAATTTTGTTTATTGTAAAATTGATCAACATTTATATTATAATTATAAGTATGATTTCACAAAAAATAACGTATTGTTTCAAACATAATTGGGTATTTTATGGAGAAAAAAAAAACTTGAAAAAATGAGTAACTTGTACAGTCCCATTCATCACCATATTGGATATTTTTCAGATTTGATGCAAAATAATAATAAAAACGAATATAAAGTGAAGATAATAAAACAAGATTTGATTTATTTGCTATATACAAAATAAATATTCAAACTTAATGAGAGTAAATAAGGAATAAAAATATCTTCTCAATAATAGTTTGAAACTAACTTGCAGTAAAATAAGGAATTCAAATAAATGGTAAATAGGAGAATCCTAATTTAATGGAAACTAATTTTAATCAATAATTTCTCTAATTTTAATTAATATATTTATTCCATTTATTGAATTAAAATATTATTATTTTTTAAATTAAATTGCTATAGAATATTACAATTCTAATGCTATAACTTGTAAGTTAATAATATTGTTAGACCCTATAATAATATATTTTATATTTGTCATTTCAAAAAAATTTCTAATTTTGAAGAATTTGAAAATCAATTTCACTTCAAACTACACATATAAAGTTAAAAAATAACTTCAATTTGTATTCATGACCAAACAGAAGTGATCATATAAAAGCTATCTTTTTTTTCTTCAAATTTTACAATGAAACATGATCAAACACTCATTAAAGATAGAGGTGATTTGTCGCACTTAAAAATCTTGAGTCCCCCTCTGTATATATACCACCCTCCTTCATTAATTAGTTTAAGCAATAACTTTCATTTTCTAAGTAGTACATTTTTGGCATAATACATACATATGATCCTTAACTTGATTTTAACTGGCAATTATAGTTTCTAATTTTTCCAGTGAATAGTAGACACTTTAACTATTCAAAATTCGAACAAATAAACACATTCGTCCTACATGAAAATTTTGTGTTCGTCTGTGTTATGTCACGTAGGGCACATATGTCTACTTGTTTAATTTTATATAATTTTAAGTCTCTACTTGTGCACACCACAAATTGAAGGACATAAATATCAACTAAAGTCATGTTATGCCTATATTTTTTGTAAGCTACAGTTTGATTTTTTGAATTGTTGCGTTAATAATAATAGTAATATTTTAAGGTCCTAATAATTTATTAAGTTCTCCTCTATTTATTTCCTTATTTGGATACGCGGTTTCCTAATCGGTTGTGCTCCTAACCGATTAGGAATCGGAAAACAATTGGATATTTGCTTATAAATAATTGGATATTTGCTTCTCTAGAAATTGAAACGACTCAATTTTCAAGTCAAAATTGTCATGGAGCTTGTGACATCCCATAACTCTATTCTTATATTTATCCATGTTTCAAGCCTCATTCTTATATGTGAGAAGTGTATTAGGGTCATTAGAGACTTCTAGCACTTGGTCGAGTTCAAAACCTTCCTATAAATTGAGTTTATAGTGATAGATTATGCAAAGGTTAACTTTAAATGATACTAACTCTTAGCACACAGAGAATTAGATGTCTCATGACCTACCAAATGAAATCTCTTTGAATTAGCTTTCCAACGCAATTGGTTTCACCTCATTTGGAGTTCAGATTTAAAAGTTATGGTCATTTTACTGAACACTGCCAAAGTAGAGTAGTTCCACAAAACAACATATGGATCGTGGATTGAAGTATGACCCGTAAAGTTATGTCTCGTGACAAAGTCCAAAAAATTAATTTTTAGCCCCAGACTTCACGAATCCATCTACGGGTCATAAAGTATTCTATGGGTCATGGATTGGTTTCATGGAATGTTCCAGTAACCTAAAAAATGTGCCCAAAAGTTTATGAAAGTGTCCCACGAGTCGTGAAAGTTTTCATGGGCCGTAAATGGGTCCGTGGATGACTTTTGATAGCTTTTTCTAAAGAGTTATTTTGGTCTTTTCCCACCCTTTAAAGCCTAGACTTGACATTTTTATACCTAAATAAAACCCTAAACATATCAGTTGATTCTTTTACTCTAAAACTCATCCTTCAAACGTAGAACAAGATTTCAAGGGAGAAAAAGGCTAGGGTTTGAAGCATAAACTTGAGAGTTCTTCCAAGCAGTTTCAAAATTCAAAATTTCAAGTATGTAAGGCTATTTAAAATACGAATTTTGTTCTTCCATGTTCCCCATAGACCGAGTTATTGGAGTTGTGAATAAATAGAGTCTTCCATGGATGTTCTCGAAGGTTGTTTTTAAACAAATTCTAATGTATTTCTGTATAATTATGCATGAATTATAGCATTTATGAATTAACTACTTGAAATAGATGATTTTACTTGTCTACATGAACTCTAGCATGAATTCTTGATAGTTTTACATATTACACATAAATGGGCATGCATGAGTATAAATTGAGCCTAAAAAGTCTATAAAGTTCCTAAATGTTTTTAACTTCATTTTTATTTCCTTGCATGCTATGAGTCCAAATGATGCATGATTGGGCCTTTATGAGTCAAGAACTGAACCTTAAAAGAATGTAACCAAAGAGTTGATAATTGATGTGATGAATTGAGTTGATGAATGTCCAATGAGACTAGATGAATGAGATAACCTTAGGGTTGATGTTTTATGAGCATAATGAGTCTTGGGAAGAGTATTGAGCACCAAATTAAGTAAGAGTAAGTCCAACTAGAACTCAATAACTCGTGGCCAGTATAGGAGAGGATTGAACCTAAAACCAGATATTCCCCAAATGTCCCGAAAAGAGGACTTGATGTTACTATTATAGATCCACTAATGGGATTTCCTTTACCCTGACAAGGTATTGGATGGATGTGGAAACAACATCTCTTCGCTGTATCATCACCAACTCATAGGTGATGGTTGTCGGTTAGAGAAACTCTCAAATAGGCCTGATAGTACTCTGAGTGGATGGGATGAGATGGTATATGAGTAGTCATTGTCTAAATTTCATTCTTACCTTAGACTTTTGACTTGATGACTGAGTTCCTTACTTCTTGAGTTGAGCTATTTGAGTTGATGTTATTCTGTCTTTACCCATTTTATTCTGCCATTTTACATACTCGTACATTCCACGTACTGACATCCATTTGGGCCTGCATCTTTTCATGATGCAGAAATAGATACTAGCGGTCATCAACAAGCGTATCATTGAGGACCTATTACATTCAACTGATTGGTGAGTCCTCCTCTACTTTCGGAGGATGACATGTTTTATCTTTTAGCTTTGAGTTTAGATTTTCTATTTTTTTTAGGTAGAGATGGACTTGTGATTGACACCACTTAGTCAGATATTTAGAGGCTTCACAGACTAGACTGTCGAGTTATGATTGGATATTATGTTTGGATAGTTTTTGTCACACTAGTCTTGCTTAGTTGATGGATAGATTGTTTGGCTTTTGGCCTTGATTTTCATATTATCAGTTCATTTCATTGAGTATTTTTTGTTATTAATGTATTTTGCTATTAGATTGTGATTTAACGAATGTGATGAAGCCGAGTGGTTCTCTTGGGGGCTAGCAATAGTCTCTAAGTGTCGGCCACACTAAGGGTACCCTCTCGGGGCATGACAAACTTGGTATCAAAGCACAGAGTTCAAGTTTCCTAGGGAGTCTATGAAGCTGTGTCTAGTCGAATCTTGTTTATAGATGTGTTATGCACCACACTTTATAAGCAGGAGGCTATAGGACATTAGGAATTGTTACACTTCTCTTGTATTCTGAGTTCATGCAATAGAGTTTAACTCTATTAAAATATCTATCTGATTCATGTGTTATGCATTTGCAGATCATGCCTACTAAGCATACCACCCTCCTAAGAGATGTTTTAACCTTTAATGTTATGAATCTCCCACCAGAGGTGCTTACTCAAAGGAGATGAGGGGTCAAGGTCGACCAACTAGAGCCATCGGTGTTCCACAAGCACCCACTGCTCCACCTGCTCCTACTACAGAAGTTGATTTCAGAGGAGCTATCACTATGCTCACTCAACTAGTAGCCGCTCAGAGTGGAAACCAGAGATCACAAGCCCCTAACTCTAGCTCCCAAGAGACAACTGTTGTAACCAGACTTAGAGATTTTTTGAGGATAAATCCACCAGTCTTCACAAGGTCTAAGGTTGAGGAAGACCCCCAGAACTTTATTGATGAGATATGGAAGGTATTGAAAATGATGCATGTGACCGAGACTAATGGAGTTGAACTTGCTTCCTATCAACTTAAGGATATGGAAAATATCTGGTACAATCAGTGAGAAGAAAGCCACAGTGAGGATGTTGAACCTGTCATTTGGAGTGATTTTGAGAGTGCCTTTCTTGACCACTTCTTTCCATGAGAGTTGAGGAAAGCAAAGGTTGAGAAGTTTGTCAACTTGAAGCAAGAGGGGATAATTGTCAAAGAATATAGCCTTAAGTTCATACAACTATCCAGGTATGCTCCAGAGATGGTCCCTGACATGAGATCTAGAATGAGGAAGTTTATATCCGTCTTGGGCAAACATGTGAAAAAGGAGTGCAAAATGACATTGCTGATTCCGGGCATGGACATCTCTAGAGTGATGGTCTATGCACAACAACTTGAGGAGGATAAGAAGAGAGATAGGGAGCAACATTTGAGCAAGAAGACTAAATCAACAGGGCATGAGCCTAGCTAGCAGAAGCAAGGTAAGGGGGACAAGTCTTATTTTTAGAAGAGGCCTTCAAACTATGCACCATCCTCAGCAAGTGCACCAAATTTGAGTAACAAGTATGATAAGAAGTCACAGGGCTATCATAATTTCAATTCTCAGGGTTCTCAATTCCAAGTTAGTGTGGCTCAAGGTTCGAGGGGAAAATCATCATGTGGCAAGTGTGACAGACTCCACCTAGGTGAGTGTCGATAGGGAACAAATACTTATTTCAAGTGTGGACAGACTGGTCATTTCCAGAATGAGTACGCAATGAGAAGGGGGGGGGTGAGGGATGTAATAGATTTTAGCCTTTGGCACCACCATAGGGAAGTGGTAATCAAAGAGGTACCACTACTAATACGGGCGGGGGTATAAACTATTTGTATACGATAGGCAATCGATAGGATCAGGAAGTTGCACCAGATATTATTATGGGTATTCTTCGAGTCTTTTCTTATGATGTATATGCCTTGCTTGACCCATGTGCCACTTTATCATTTGTGACTCCATATGTGGCTAGTAAGTTTAAGATCCTTCCTGAATGTCTTTTTGAACCCTTTAGTGTTTCTACTCCTACTGGTGAGTCTATCATAGCTGGAAGGGTTTATAGAGATTGTGTAGTATCCATTTATCATAGAGATACTCTTGCTGATCTGATTGAGTTAGAGATGGTTGACTTTGATGTGATCTTTAGCATAGATTGACTTTATGCCTGTTATGCCTCTGTCAATTGTAGAACCCGGGCGGTCAAGTTCCACTTTACGAATGATCCTATTATAAAATGGAAGGGTGGTTCTACAACGCCTAAAGGTAAATTTATTTCCTACCTTAACGCCAGAAAGCTAATTTCTAAAGGGTGTATCTATCACCTCGTGCGAGTTAAGGCTGATGATGTAGAGTCTCCACCTTTTGAGTTAGTTCCTGTTGTCAATGAGTTTCCTGATGTCTTCCCTGATGATTTTTCTAGAGTCCCTCCTGATAGGGAGATCGACTTTGGGATTGATATTCTCCCCGATACTCAACCTATCTCTATTCTTTCTTATAGAATGGCTCCTATCGAGTTGAAAGAACTGTAAGAGTAGTTGAAAGATCTCTTGGATAAGGGATTTATTAGGTCGAGTGTCTCTCTGTGGGGGCTTCTGTCCTATTTGTTCATAAGAAAGATGGTTCCCTCAGAATGTGAATAGATTATCGCAAACTTAATAAGGTAACCATTAAAAACAAATATCCCTTCCAAGAATTGATGACTTATTTGACCAACTTTAAGGTGGCACTATTTTCTCTAAGATAGACCTCCGATCAGGCTATCACCAGTTGAAAGTGAGAGAATGTGACATCCCGAAGATGGCTTTCCAAACTCGATATGGTCACTTCGAGTTTATGGTGATGTCATTTGGGTTTGACAAATATATCTGCAGCTTTCATGGACTTGATAAATAGAGTATTCAGACAGTACCTTGACATATTCGTGATTGTATTTATTGATGAAATATTAGTGTACTCCAGAGATGATGAAGACCAGTCGATCATCTTTGAATTGTTCTTCAAATGCTCAAGGACAGTGAGTTGTATGCAAAATTCTCCAAGTGTGAGTTTTGGCTCAAGTGTGTGGCTTTTTTGGTCCATGTGGTTTCGGGCGACGACATACGAGTGGATAATCAAAAGATTGAGGCGTTCAAGAATTGGCCTAGACCAACCTCTCCCACATACATAAGGAGCTTTTTGGGTTGTCTACTACCGCAGATTTATTGAGGGATTTTCTTACATATCCACACCATTGACTAGAATAACTTAGAAGAAGGTCAAGTTTCAGTGGTCTGATAAATATGAGAAGAGTTTTCAAGAGTTAAAAACCAAATTAATGACTACACCATTGTTGACTCTACCTGAGGGGACTAACGATTTTGTGATCTATTGCGATACTTCTAGAGTGGGATTGGGATGTATTTTAATGCAAAGAGGTAAAGTCATAGCTTATGCTTCCAGACAACTTAAGAACCATGAAAGGAACTATCCAACTCATAACTTAGAATTGGTTGTGGTTGTGTTTGCACTCAAGATTTGGCGCCACTATTTATATTGAGTACATGTCGAT
The DNA here is from genome assembly GCA_038996855.1 of Solanum aculeatissimum. NCBI lineage: Eukaryota > Viridiplantae > Streptophyta > Magnoliopsida > Solanales > Solanaceae > Solanum > Solanum aculeatissimum. The sequence goes on along the minus strand of JBCEWC010007016.1, from coordinate 11,391 downwards.
GCATTCACAGACCACAAGAGTCTGCAATATGTATTCACCCAGAAAGAGCATAACTTGAGGCAAAGGAGATGGCTTGAGTTGCTCAAGGACTACTGTTGTGCTGACTCAACGCTTACACTTAGCACCCACCCTTACTAGGAGGTTTTGAAGTGGTCATATAAGTATTTAATCCTAACTTGGTTAGGGTCGGTCTAACGAGGAATACGGTAGACCCTTGATTAGGCCGCTTTCATTAACTTGACCAGATATACTCTAGTATCTCCCAAAAAAAGAAAAAAAAAGACTAAAATATAAAAATGGAGGATTTTGCGATAAAAATAAATCTTAACTACAATAGCAGATTTTTTTGCAAGCAGTAGAGAAACTAACTAGGGTGACGTGTTCCCCATGACTTTCTAGCTAATTATTTTTGGACACTTGCAACTCTTGTTTGGCATATAAGTGTCGGACAGTGAGTTAAGTTCTCCTAAATCCTTGATCGAGCATCTAGGTAAATTTCATCACATTACTGGATCGGTCTCTGTGATGTGGTGTTACTAACCCTCACTTTTCATCCCAGACCAAAACTACTACCCCTAGTAGCCTAATTAGTTGAGAAATAGTCAATCAATCTCTGTTAATTACTTCTTTTCCTATTCTTCACATCCTGGATCGGGCATAGTACACTAGGCAATTTCTAACGTAGGCCTCTATTAAAATTCAATTAATTTGAAGAAGTTAATTAATGCATCCTAATCACCATTCAAGAAATTGCAAGAAATCCAAGTTTACTTCACTAGTGTGTCATGGTTCCCAAAACCCTAGTTGTGGACTTAGCCACGCATCCTTGTTGTTTTTGCAGAAATCAAGTGGGAAGAATACATAATTAAATAGCTTACGCAACAAGAACTGATGAACAAAATCCGAATATTTAATGGAATTGCAAACTAAAATCACAATAGATGTTCACAAGTGTTTTTCTCTTTGTTCTCTGATTGTTCCTCTTCTGTATCTTCATAAAAAACAAAAAACACTATTTATAGTAATAGAAATAAAAAGTCAAAATGAAATAGGACAATTGTGTTGACACTGGTCACGAGCCTTCATTATGATCCGTATGACAGTTCATAACCTATGAGTTGGGGTCTCGTGAAAGGCTTTTGAGTTACTAGAGATTGGCACAAAACCTCCTTCATGAGTCGTGAAGTCATCCATGACTCGTGAAGGGTCTCGTCTAAGCCGCTTTTAGAGACTCTTCACTTTCAACTGCCTCAGTTCACGAGCTCACTCTATGACCTATAAGTTGGTCTATGACTCGTACTTTGGTTTGGTAGAGTGGACTTCACTTCTGCACCCCTTACTAGAAGAACAAACGAGACTCCCTCTATGACTCGTGGACTGACCCATGACCCGTATTAACTATTGTATCAACTATTGGGACTGTATCAAAATACTCACCCTCACAAAAGACATTCAACTATTGTACCTAATACCATATGTTTGTCCCTATACTCTAGACTTATGACCTATCGATTAGTTGAACTAGGATCACTCTAGGACTTTTCAAGCTTGTAATGTAGGCTCAGGGGGCTTTGGAATGATTATCTGGAAAATAGTGACTACAACCCTCTTTTATACTGCATTCTTTACCACTTCTGCCCTACCAACCTATCACTTCTCTTTTCTTCTCCTCTTCTCCTATTTTTCGCCTGTCTACAGGTGCATTTTTCTTCTTTTTAACACTTTGCCCTTATTCATATACACTCTTTTGAATTTTGGAAATTAATTATTTTTCTTGCACCCTTTTTATCCTCTTTTTTTTTATTCTTCTTTGTATCACTAAACATTTATCCGTCGTTTATTACTTCTCCTTATACTAGCCACCCTCAACTTAGGCTTTTGTCCTAAGCTGAGGTGCACAATATCTAACCTTTGAACCAGGGCCACTTGTTGGGTACCCACCATCAACTTAGGCTTTAAGCCTGAGTTGAGGTTCACAGTGTTCAAGGAAAGACCAAGGCCGAACTAGGATTCATCATTTGATAAGGCTCAGGCTATTAGGTGTTTACAAAGAACAAGGTCAATGTTAGGCTCAAAATAAGGACCAAGTGATAATTAACATTTTCGGTTGGTTATTTAAGCTAAGTGGGCTCAATCAGAATAATGGCCTAAGATACTTTCCTACCCAACTAACCTAAAGTCTAAATCCTGAGTAGCAGGGCAAGTGTTAAACTATAGTACAGTAGAGAATCATCCAATTACGCTCAATCGCTCATGGCACTACATTACATATTTTACACCACTAATCAGATCATGCTTTTTATTATAGATACACACTTGTTAGAACAAACACTATAATGATAGCCTAATCATGCATGGTCACTAACAGACTAACAAAAATAAAATTTTGTGGGTATCATTTTTACACAAAACTTACTATGCCATAGGTATCAATACTATGTACTGCACATGCTACTTAAAACATTCTAGACATGCCGGTTAAACATAAAATAAATCTGCAGGGAAAGAACACAGACAAGAAAACCCTTTAGATATAAAAACATAGGGTAATTATAGGACAAGGTTACTTAGACTTCACTGAGGTCATATAGTCACCCACACCCCATAAAAGATAATGTGTATTTTCCTCAATTCACAAAAATAACTTGTAAAGAACCGGGGTCAAAAAGGAACATACCTAGGCACCTAAGTGTCTCTCTTCGTCTTATTTATCCACCCTACATAGAACTGGTAGAATCCTCGACCGTCGGAGCAACATGGGAGTAACTCACGCCTCTAAGCATCGGTCGTGTGCGGTCTTATCTGGCCTCCACCTCCTCTCGAAATATGGACAGAGTGATCCTCAACTCCTTCTTCTCTATCTTCTCCACACTCTGGCGCTCTGCATCTGGATCATCTATGTGAGGCTGCTTCTAGAATGAAGTATGTGTAGGCTCCTCTGGAGCAAATAGATCAATAATAGATGTTGCAGCTGGTGTAGTGGGTGGAAAATCTACTGGCGCAACCAATGATGCAACAATGTCGGCTCAGAGCTGCTTAACCTCTGTTTGTATGGCCAATAAATCAATCAGAACCGTTGTGTGAAGGCTCATCTGGATGCGCTCCTCTAAAGCATCGATGCGGGCATCCACCGGTATAAGTCCCTCTCTGATAGTTATGGTGTTGAATGCTTGCATGTGACTCTCTTCCTCTGAAACAACCTGGTGGACCCAAGGCCTCGACTGATGTAGAAGTTGAGTCAACTGTGACTCAGCGTGTGACACTCTGTGTGTCAGGGCCTGGAATGATGTTGTCGACACAAATGCAATGTCGGTAGGTGCTAATGACACAAATATTGACTCTGGGAAAGCAGCAGTAGCAATAGTGGGCCCCCTCCCCTCAGCAGTCTCTATCTGTGAGGGACCCTCAGTGGTCTGTGCAGCAGTCCAGCTAGAAGGCTCGGTCATAAGTACGGAGTCAGGTAGGTCTGGAAGTACTATGTGCGGCCTCATTGTCCGCCTCATAGCAACTGGATTCTAATCGGCCTTGATCAAGATGACATCCAGTGTTCGCTGCACAGTCAAGATGACATACACGTGGTGTATAACACGAATCCCTGCCACCAGACATAATTTATGTACCAAGTATGGGAAGTGGATCGTCGTGGACCTCCTCAGGGTTGCCTCATGTATATTCTTGATGATCAGCATGACCCAATCGATAGCATAGCTGGATAAGATGTTGGCTACCAAAAAGCTCGCTCTAGCATCAGGGTATTGTCTACAAGCATAGGCTTGATCCTTGAGCGTACCAACACCCACCAAACTTTGGCAGGAAAGCTGAGCAAAGCCTTGACAATAGGCTCTGAGGGTGTGGCTGCCCATACAGGGTCTGGACTAGGTGCAGCAATATGGGAAACCACCCATCTCATCAAACGGGCCCGGCACTCCGGATCTTTCATAATGCCCAAGTTACACGTCTGCCCCACTCTGCAGTCGAACTCTGCTGTAGATCTAGGAGCCACAATCTCGGGTCAAAACAGCATGCGCTGGATGGTCTCGTCCAATATATCAACCATCTGGCCTCGCACTCGAACCTCCTCAAGGCTAGACTGGATGAGGGGCTTCTTTCTCTTAGGAAGAGTGTTGTATATCATGGCAGCGTAGGAGGCATAGAATTCCCTCACAATGCCGATGAGTACCTCCTCACTGGCTGAGCCACCCATTGGAGTCCGTACCGTGTGATCGTGTCCTCTAGCCCAATGATACTATTGATCCCTCTGGTGATGACTCAGGACTCCTCCAATATAGAACGAGTAGGATGACCTCGCTCATTGGGTTGAATATCCTTCGTTTGCATTCCCTCGATGCACCACTTGCTATCGGTTGTATCTAGCGATGACTCAGGTACGCGAGGGCTGGAAGATGATAAGGCATCTGACCCCTCCTCAGACTCAGATCCTGACCCCTTCTCGGAGGAGGTTATCTGAATGTTACTGCTAGCCCGATCCCCTACCTCATTAGACTGGCGAGGTTGGACTATAATGGCCTGTGATGAAGCATGTCGGGAAGTCGCTCGAGTCAGATGTGGCTCTATATCGAAGTCTGGCTGGATTCCAACCTCCTCTACAGATCCACTAGTCTCGGGGGCATGCTCCAGTCAATAGCCTCGTCTCGCAGGTAGGCCTTCATCGCTCGTATCTCATCTCTTTTAGATTTTGGGGCCATAGTACCTGCAAGACACATAATAACAAAACTGATTAGTTCCATGAACAACAATCAAGAATACAAGAGAATTTTAGAAATGAACTGGAAAGAATTCTGGTTTCATGAGACCCTCCTTACGAGTCGTGGACTGATCTATGGCTCGTGGAGGGTTTCGTAAGTCAGTGTACAGTCCTGTTTAACATACTGGACTATCTTCTACGAGACTCATTCACGACCCGTAGAATGCTCTACGAGTCATAAATGGAGTTGTGGAGGTAAGTCTTGAGTCAGGTTAGGTACTGGCAACTCATACGAGACCCCATCTATGACTCATGGATAAGTCCACAAGTCATGAAGAGTCTCATATGATGAGACCTCAAGAAGATATTGATACTAGAACCTTTCACGAGGGGAATTTATGACTCGTGAACTGATCCACGAGTTGTGAAAGACCCTGGTAACTTTAGGCAATATTTCAATTTCCCTTAGAATCTGATCTACAAGTTGCCCCGACCAATTTTATCAGTTATCAAACCTATGCATACAAGGATTTAAGCATCAAATTACAATTTTAACCTAAGGTGTTGACCTTAAACATACCCTACCCCATTAAAACAGTCAGAAATACATTTTACTCATTTCGACCACCTGTCATTACACGTACGACTACTGGGCCATGTATGTGCATTTTCAACGTGATTAACACGATCGAGTAGCCCTACTATCACCTAATTTGACCATCCCACCTTGTCCGACGTCAATTTTTACCCTAATTCTAACATTTCAAGTTCATGGCAAACACATAAAGGCAAGGTAACAGACTCCAACTCCAATAATCCATCCCAAACCCGAGTCAATACTCGATGATTAATCATAATTAAATTAGGGAAAAATATAGGTATCGTAAGTTTACCAAATTGAATCACAATTAGAAGAGTGATGAGGGAGTGGAATAGGGCGTGAAACCCTAGGAAGAGGGGATTGCTGGAATGTTAGCCGAAAAGATAATGTGGAATGATAGGGAGTGGTCAGAATTTGATGTAGGAATGATGGGGGTATGTTTTTTTGGTGTTGGGGTTCGAATAAAAAGGGGTCAAAGTAATTTGACCCCTATTTAAAGTGTATTGGGTTAGGTCTGACTAAAGGGTCCTTGGCATCACGAAAGCCCAATTACGGGCCATGGATTGCTCAACGACCCATGAATTGGGGTTTCGTGAAAGGCCTTAACCTTTTTACCCCCACTTATTGTCTATGAGTCGTGATACGAGTCATATGATGGGATACGACTCATGACATAGCTCGTAGATGACTTTTGACACATAGGAAAAATTTGAGTACTTACCTGGGGTCCATGAACCCAATCCATGACTCATAGGTTTACATATGGATTGTGGGTTTGGCTCGTGGACTGAAGTGCATATTGTCCTTGCTTACTAGAGGCTTTCACGAGATGGTCTATGGGTCGTGCAATGCAGCACGACCAGTGGAGCATGTCGTGGACTCCAATTTTGCTTTTTTCTACCAAAGTTTGGCTGACTTGGTCTGGTACCTACAAAACCAACATAACTACACTGTTACCCTATACAATTCCAGTCCAGTGTCAAACATTCACTACTTAAAAATACAAAAACCTAGCCTAATCTATCATTTAATGCTAAAAACTAACGCTACACTACAATTATTACAAAATATTACCTTGGGTTGCCTCCAGAGCAGCACCTTATTTAACCTCACGATATGACACGAACTGTCTGAATACTCAGACCTCATCAACAGCCCAAACTTCCATCTTAAGCTCATCAGGCCTTTTCATTGATCTACAGACGTTGAAAGTGACTTCTTCGTCATTCATTCTGAACTTGAGAAGGCTACACTCCAAATCTACTAGGGCCTGCCCAGTGGCTTAGAAGGGACTTCCTAAGATGATTAGGGCGTCAAAGTTGACTTTGTAGTCCAAGATCATGAAGTCCCCAAAGAATATAAACTTGTCCACCTTAACGAGGACATCATACAAGATCCCCACCGGCTTTTTCACTGTGCGGTCAACCATTAAAAGTTGCATGCTAGTCTGTGTACGGGCTGCCAAGCCAAGCTTCTTAAAGATCACAAGGGGGATTAAGTTAAAGCTGGCACCGAGATCACATAATGCCCTTGCGAATTCTACATCCCCTATAGTGCAGGGAATGGTGAATGCAATGGGGTCTTCTCTCTTTTGCACCAAGGACCGTGTAAAGATAGCACTGCAGTGTTGGAGCTCATGTGAGAGTTCCTGACTAATGATGCGCTTCTTTGTCACCAGGTCCTTTATGAAGTTTGCATACCCGGGCATCTTCTCATATGCCTCGATCAGTGGAATATTGATGGATAACTACTTCAACATGGAAAGGAAATGTTTGAACTTTTCTTCGTCCTTCTATTTTTTTAATCTTTGAGGGAAAGGAGGAGGAGGACAAGGAATGGGTTTCAACAGTGTTGGCACTGCATTACTTCCCTCAGTCCGCATACTGCCATTTCCCATTTCTGCTTACTCATCCATAACGCCCTCATCATGAAAATCTTCCTCAGCTGCAGGCATAAGAGGGTTAGTGGTATGCTTCCCACTACATATAGTGATTGTGATGCACTATCCTTCATTCTTTGGGTTTTGCACAGTGTTGCTACGCAAGGTACCTTTTTGGTGCTGGTTGAGTTGGGTCGATATTTGACCAAATAGTTGCTCGAGCTACTTAAATGCCACGGAATGAGACTCAATCTTCCAGTTTATATTAGAGATATCAGACTTCATCCCCCTTAGTGTCTCATCCTGTGCATCAGCCTTTTTTATCAACCTCTCAAACATCTTCTCGACCCTAGATGAATCGGCTCCAGCATCACGATTGTGGGGTGGGACATAAGTGTCGTTTCTATGACGATCCCTGCGACCCCACTCAATATCTTTCTCCTGACCTCTATTTTGATCATAGAAGCTATTCTTGTTATTGTTGTTATTGGCTTCCTCACGACCAAAGTTCTGACTTTGGTTTCCTTGCCCTTGGCGCCAGTAGTCCTGAGTGAACCCCTGAGCGTTGGGTCAAAACCTCCCATTTGTTCTACCACAAAACAAGCCTCATCTTCAAAGTAAGGCTCCTCATACATAGGTTCCCGGACTGGCTGATGAGCGACTGCATTTACCTTCTCAGCATTCTGCTTCATTAAAAACTCCACATTGGTACTTATCCATTCGAGGTCTTGCATCACCTCTCACTAACCTATGCTCATACTAGAGTAGTAGTCACGGAAAATAAACTCTGTGTTATGCTCTTGTCTTGGGTGCCCTATGCATGATTTATCTTGACCACCCTCTCTAGTCGCTCAGTAATCTTCTGAAAAGTATCTTCTATGAACGAACCACCCATGATGGTGTCAGCAACTGCTTGCCCAGTTTCAACAAGGGCTCTGTAGAAGATTTCGATCAGAGACTCATCCACGATCTTGTGGTCAGGAACTATCTCAAACACTATAAAAATTGCTCCCAAGTAGTACCAATCGAGTCGTCAGGCAATATCTCAAAGTTGTTTATTTCCTGTTTCAGCTTGAGCTTTTTAGAGATGGGGAAATACCTCTCCAGAAAGGTTGTTTGTAGTTCAACCCAGCTAGTGATGGAACTCTATGGGAGCTCAGCCAGGCATGAGGTTGCATTGCCGGTAAGAGACAATGGGAATCCATGGAGCCCAACAACATCCATAGATAGATTCTGGTTTCTCATAAATAAAGACAACATTGTGCAGGTGATTATGTAGATCCTCATATGGTAGTCCTGCGTATAGCACATTCTGCAGCATTCGCAACAACCCACAGACAACGAACTTCGTGTCATTTGGCAATGGAGGTAACATTATTGCCCCAGTGACTTCCATAGCCATCGGGTTGAGCCGATATTAATTCTAATCATTTGTTGCGGCTCGGAGTCCCTCCGGCTATGGAATGACTATAGGTGGGTTGTCTTCATTAGGATAATGTCGTATTTGTTGCATTCTCGACATCATTACTAGGTTGTCGAGCCATTTGCCTTCTAGTTTTCTCAATCTCAGGATCAAAAGGAATCAAGGGAGTGCCTCAACTTCTGGTTGTTGATATGCACCGATCAGTTGAACCCTATATCAGAACAAAAACAACAAAAATGTAAAATTAGGGAAATATAGAGCAATCAATCAAATTACACTGTGCTAATCAAGTCTAGTTGTACTCCCCAGCAATAGCGCCATTAAATGTTGTGCCGACTCTGCGCTTACGGTTAGCACCCACTCCTACAAGGAGCTTTCGAAGTGGCCATACAAGTATTTAAACCTAACTTAGTTAGGGTCGATCCCATGAGGAGTAAGGTAGATTCTGGATTAGCACACTTTAAGTAACTTGACTAGATATACCCTAGTATCTCCTAAAAAAAGAAAAAAAATGACTAAAATATAAAAAGGGGAAATTTTGCGATATAAATAAATCCTAACTACAATAGCAGATTTTGTTTGCAACTAGTAGCAAAATTAACTAGGGTGATATGTTCCCCATGAATTCCTAGCTAAGTGTTTTCGGACACTTGCAATTCTTGTTTGGTGTATAGGTGTTGGACAGTGAGTTAAGTTCTCCTAAATTTTTGATCGGGCATCTAGGTGAATTTTATCACATTACTGGATCGGTCTCTGTGATGTGACGTTACTAACCCTCACTTTTCATCCCAGACCAAAACTACTACCCTTAGTAGCCTGATTAGTTGAGAAATAGCCAATCAACCTCTATTAATTACTTCTTTTCCTATTCGTCACCTCTTATATCGAGAAGGTGATACTAGGCATTTTCTAACATAGGCCTCCGTTAAAATTCAGTTAATTTAAAGAAGTTAATTAATGCATCCTAATCACCATTCAAGAAATTTCAAGAAATCTAGTTTTACTTCGCTAGTGCGTCATGTTGCCACAACCCTAGTTGTGGACTTAGCCACACATCCTTGTTGTTTTTGCAGAAATCAAATGGGAAGAATACATAATTAAATAACTTACGCAACATGAACTGATGAACAAAATTTGGAAATTCAATGGAATTGCAAACTTGAATTAATCAAAAATCACAAAAGATGATCACAAGTGTTTTTCTCTTCGTTCTCTGATCATTCCTCTTCTGTATTTTCATAAAAAAATAAAAAAACTATTTATAGTACTAGAAATAAAAAGTTGAAATGAAATAGGACAACTGTGTCAGCACTGGTCATGAGCCTTCGTTACGATCCGTATGATAGTTCACGGCCCGTGAGTCGGGTGTCATGACCCGAAAGTGGGGCCTAGATGTGACATAGAAAAGGAGAACCCAAAAGTCCTCGATCAAGCCATCATAGCATCATTACTTACATCATTGGTTCGAAAGTGCAGAAAAGTAAACACATAGCACATAGTTCTAGGGAGAATGAGGCTTTGGACTCAAGCTATGGGGATGTTGCCGGGAATGGGATGAACGTGGAGCACATAGCACGTAACAAGTATTTCTAAGGGGCGGGTAAGTAGGACTCAAACTATGGGGGCATACCGGGTTACGGGACTTTTCACATAAGCACATTCCCAACATTCACAAGTCCAAACACAATCATAAGCATAATCAAAGCATCTTTCCCATAATCAAATCTCAATAGACATAATATCTCAAAGAAATATAATACAACGTGCAAGAGTTTAACATCTCCAACATAGCCTCTACATAAGATAGAGCGGGGCCTCGACATAATATGAGTTTACCCTCAAGTCATAAAGCAAGGAAAATAAAATGATACAAGGAAGATAGAAAGTAGTTATTCCCCTTGAACAAAAAGGCTCACCACAAGAAAATAGCTTCAAAGATGTTACTCGTCGCCCAACAGGAGATAGAGGTCATCACCGGTCCCTACATGGTTAGAACATGAAGACAAAGAGTATGGGTAAGCATAATAAAGCACTAAGTATGCGGGTATGCAAATGCATATGCACATGAACCTATAGACAACTTAGATGACAAGGACACATACATAGAAAGAGAATATAAGGAAAAATAGTATATCAATATGCCATGATAACCATGATGCATGAAATGCCATAATGCTTATAGTATAGAGGGGATGTAACCATAACCAACATCCAAACTCATGTGAGCTACAACATAAACTTTCCCGATGAGGCTTCCCATTGGATCGGAGAAGATTACTTGCCAAAGGTAATCTATACCAAACCTTACGGGGCTCCCATTTCGGTGTGATGGCCATCTTCCTTATGACCCGGTCATTTCGAAAGGATATACATAACATAGCTTATCATATCATATCATATCATAGCATAGCATAGCATACCTTACAGGCCTCCTATTTCGGTAGCATACCTACGTTGGCACATAGTTTCGGGAAAAGAGTGGGAACCTTGGGGATAGCCCACTTACTACTCCAATCCTTCTCGGTATTAAGTCATCATCCCACAAGAATACTTATACATATACATGCTTTAAAATGGAAACTTGACACTTGCACATCAAACCATGCATACTTGGGCTTAAAAGCCAAACTCACTTTCATTACTCTCATGCATACTTAACAAGAGTCAAACATATTTCATAAGCATGCTTCATTGGACTAAAAAAAGCCAAATACACTTTCATGTCAAATTTCATGCATAAGAGTAGCTCCATACTTGTCATATCATATCATATCATATTGGTG